>CM054112.1:239680872-239986331 GCA_028673005.1 Tanypteryx hageni | reverse complement strand
TTTGGGAAATCGTTACAGATAAGCGTGTAGTTATTTGAGTTTGTGATTAAGTGGCTAAGAAAATTTTACTTTTTAATGTTTAGATGACCTCTATTTTTCTCTATTTTTGCTTTTTCATGAGCCTATTTGGTTACTAGAGATCATACTTGGATGCTAGGATGCAAAAATGTTTGGTTTGGTTCGCGGCTTGGATCGTCAAGTTATTTGCTTCATGGCTCGGTTCAGAGTTGACTCTTGGCAGTTTGCGGTAGAGTAAAAAATAATAATATTAGTTTTTGGTTCGGTATGCGGTTCAGATTCGGTTTGTTGGCTCGGTTTGGTTCGGTTTGCTACTCTGGCGCCATAAAATGCAGCGGTGCGAATTTTTAATCCTTTACGCTTATATTTCGGCCCACGTCCAACATCTCGGATTTCCTTATGCTATCGTATTTCGGATCGAAAATAATATGCGTAATTTGATTCAACTTAAAGATGAGCCAATATTGCCTCAATCGACCTTGTTTCAATTTACTTGGCTAACGTGAAATAAATTCAAAGGGCAAAATTAACAAGATCTGAACAGTCATCAATAAAGTACATAAAAGTATGCAAAGAGTTTATTTTGCAATTTTCATTCTACATTATAGACAGTACGTGAAAATATGCCTTAAACGCCGTAATCCACCGCCTGGGTATAAATAAAGGTTGACTTTCTTTTCTTGATGACAGCAACACATTTTAAACGTCCGAGATATTTTTCTAACCCCAATCTAGTTCATGCTGTTAATGTTTGTTGAAAATTCCTGAGAGTTCTCATAAGTTCGTTTACACCAACAAAGTCCGTTGCCTGTTCTTCACCTAAAGAAAGTTTATTCGCGTGAGGTGTTTGCAAATTAAATGCAATGAAACAGCATCCATTCTCCCTACAGTAAAATATTATGACCTTCATCCTTTTGCGAGTGATCTCAGGAAAGGCAACTCACGTTAACGGTCTCAAGTGTTGAGAGACACTTAGCAACTGCAATAAAATAATCCAAAAGAAGGTGAAATAATATGGAGAGATTTCTTGAGATAACCGATGAAAATGGGAAGTTTAATGGAGGGAAGGGCTGAGGAAACATCTTCCAGGGAAGTTGAGAGTTTTTACGATTTTGTTTTATAGAATCCCGTGATTGTACCATTGGAAAACTAAGTTTAAATTATAAGAAATACCTACCAAGTCATTTTCTGAGAACGCTTGATCATAAAATACAAAAGCTGAACTTGAAATAATCGAATATTTCAGCTAACTTTTAAGGTTCTCTCTTTAACCACTATGAAGTTCCAATAATATGGAAGAATGACATCGTAGAAAGCAAAAGAATCATTGTAAATACTGTATGCATATTCCAAGCACAATAAAATTGTTCAAATGGCTTTTGACGAAGTAATAAGAGTTGACATTAACAGAGCAGCACGTCATAGTAACAGTAAATGTATACGTAAAGTGGTCGTTTTTTCGAGCCCAAGTCAACATTGCAACCTATAGAAATATTAATAGTCTGCCCGTTTCATAGCAATTTGTACTGGTAATATTTATTTTTCACAAATAAAATTAAAAGAATCTTATTGTATTTTTTATATTAACATAATCGGATAATGTTATTAAAACGCAATAAAAATAGTTTTTCATCTTTCTCCTTGTTTATTCATTCGCGGTATAAAACGCGATTTTTTTCATTCTGTTTCTCTCTTTCTTTCCCCTCCCCCATTCCTCCTCGGATTGCCCATTTACAAGAATTAGACTCGTTTCCATGGTATCAGAATTTCCCCATTGTTATTATCTTGGAAAATTCCCATTTTTTTCCTGCATCAAACAAATTTTTAAGATAATTCGAGAATATATTCCGTTCTTTCGCTTTTACAACTGTTTAAGTTTGGATCGTCTTTTCAACAACTGTGATAAAGTAATGTTATGTGTATAAATGGCAACGTATTTTTTACATATGGAAAAAAAATTATTTTTGAATTAATTTAAGTTTAAATTAATTACATAGAAACTATTACACATTTCGAGTCTTACAATTATTTCCTAATGCTTCCATGTTTTATCTACACTAGCTGGTACCCGTGCAGGCTCCGCACAGCAGTGTCGTGCAAGTAAATCCAGGAGTTTAGAATTAAAACGCAACGAATCCTTTATATTACTTCCTGTTATACAACGTTAACTGCGTATTTACTGTAGGGTGTAATTTTTATTTTTAAATTGCGAAAGGCGGGAAAGAGCTGCGTATAATTATTCGTGAAAACTGGTTCAGGCAGGTAGACCCATCGTCTCTAACGTTTGTCCCTGTGACTTATTAACAGTCATCGCAAACGCGAGACGGATGGAGAATTGTCTGTATTTGATGTTGAAGTCTTGTGTCAGATGGTGTGAGGCGTATGAGGTCAAGTTTCTCTCCTCCCTTGCCTTGCTGAAGAGGGTATATATCCTATAGCGGCCCTGCTAGCAATTGTATATAAGGAGATTTATTAAATCGCATGTAATTTGGATTTCTTGTATGTGATAAATAAACTACTACTATGCCTGGCGATAGAACCTTTGTTATAGCAGCTTCCCCAGTAAATCCAAAGAGTTCTCAAACATGTTGATTATCCTACGAATTGTACCAGTCATGAGACCAATTGAAACGCTGATGTTACTTATCAGTATAACTACGGAACTACGGTACCTACTTTTATAGTTAGGTACAGTAGTGATAAAATCTCCCTGCACAATAAAATCATGTTGAATTTCAACAACGTCGTCAAAGCCGTCAATTTTAGATATTGTGCGTTACCAATTAAAACAAGGAAATCGGAAAACTGTTGTGCATTTGAATTAGCACGCATATTTTTTGCTAATTTCCCTAACTGAAACTGACCAGAGTGGTGAATATTTTGAATTTTTTCGATGATGGAGTCATGGGATTCATAAGAAACCACAGGTAATACTTGCCTAAAGTTGCAACCAAGGGCAATAACTTTTCCGTCGAAAGCGACATTAATATATTATACATGATGTTATGTGGGTGGAGTACCATTAGTGGACTCAAATATCGCTGTCACTTCAGATACGGTAGGGTCGTTGAACCATCAAAAGTCCTTGTTCGTTTCATGAAGAAATCGTACTGCTAAATTAATAGGTTGGCGATTATCACCTCTAGCAATCACGATTTTCTTAGAGACCTTTTCATGCATCTTTTTGCATGAACGTCATATGGATTAATATTATGCAGCATACGGCTCAAATTTTAAATTATATCATACTTCAAAGAAGCATTTTCCTGCCTAGCAAGTTTAATCTCATAATTTTTAGTCTAATCAAAAAGTATAAATGTACGTTAAATTCATTTTCGTTCGGCCCAGGATACAAAGAACTAATGCGACGATGCAAGACACCCAGTATTTTAAAACAGAGTGGTCCGAGCTGACCGAAAAATAAATCTGATGGTAGCAGAACAGCAACTAAATCCAGTCTAGCCGTCACGAAGTTAACCAGAGAATAGGAGACCAGTAGGCTTGGTTCGACTTCGCAGAGGCGAATCGGAGTGGTGACAGACCTTCCAATCTTTCCCTCTCGCACTTCAATTGATAACAGGTTGTACGCGCATTTTCCTCTCCCATCACCCCTACCCAATCATTTCTACACCCCATCCCTTCCCCTCCATCCCTCCCCTTCAACTCCCGTACTACCAGCTCTGCTATAGCTAGAGTTGCAGTATCCGTAATTCATTTATATAAGATTACAATGCTCCTATTTAACTTTAGAAATTTTTTATAATATTCGTGGAATACAAACAATTTGAGTTTCAATTTGAAACAACTTCCAACAAAATTGGTCCAGCCAGTCTCTAGATATAAGTTTGGCAAACACCGTGCGTCTTTTAAATATATAGATATCTGCCAAGATTCACATTCTCACTCATTCCGAATCTACCACTTTCACGCCGATGTGACACACGCACTCACGCATGTTCACGGCAAAATTTATCTATAGGGTTTTTACGATTAATCTACGATTAAAGTTCAGTATATCATTGATCATTGAACATTTTAAACTACTTAAATAGATACGAAAACAGCGATTAAATAGATAGGAGCAGAGATCAAGGATGTCATAACACCGACAAGCGAGCAATATTGCCTTTTTAAGGCAATATAACAAATAAGGATTTATAACATTCGCAAATCTGCACAAAAATCAGTAAAGAGTACCAATCTGGAAAATACCTTCAAAATCAGTGCAATACGGAACAAATCAGCAAGGTTGGCTACTTCGCGTATGAGTGAAGGGACTTTTCAAAAAAATAAAGAAATTCTCAGTCTGGTGTTGCGCGAAAACTTTCATCCTTTTACTCATTTTTGGCTCCCTTCTCATCTTCTCCTTGCCCCACTCGTAACATTTACCCGTCCAATGTCTTTCTCTCTCCCCCTCCCGCTTACACACACCATGTTCTGCAGTCTGACGAGACGGAGCTAAAAGTATGGCCTCGTAAAAAAATGAAGCTCGGAAAAAAGAAGGCGTGATGGACGCAGTGGCGTCGAAAAAGGAAAGAAAATACAGAGCAGATGAGGAATGAAAAGAGAGTGTTGGAGTAGAATAAAATGAAAATGAAATTTAGAGAAGAAAAAAGAAAAATAAAGAAGAGCAGGAAGGGATTAATAGTAAATAGAAAGAGAGATCTTGAATAAAAGGTACAGAAGCGAAAAGGAAAAAGGAGTAGGAGCGCCGATATTATACTGCAGCCGTCGAGAGGATGGCCCTGAGTGATTTGGTTGAGAGAAATACTCTACCCTCAATTCGTTAGGAACACATACTATTAATGTCACTCTTAATCAAACTGATTGGAGCTTAACGATCCTCGAATGGGAGCATAACTCGATCAAAAGAATCGTATAGTTTCATCGTCCTCTCCCTAATAACACCTTTTACATCCATAGGAGTAATTATTTCGGCAGCTTCTCTATAGCGGAACGTGATATGAAAGGAAAGATGTAAAGAAAAGCTGGGAAGAGAACGAAAGAGAGTGAGAGGATAAATTTTGCCAACGGCGAGTAATATAGAAGGAAGGAGCAGAAACTTTTTGGTGAGGATCACTAGATAAGAATTCCTGAATAAAGAAAGGGATGAAGATGGTGAGGGGAGTAGAAATATGTGAAAGGGAGATGGTGACGAATTTTAAACGAAGCGGGAAGACAGGAAGATGAAAAGCTCGCAAGAACATTGTCAATTAAAAAGCACAAAGTTTCCTCATCTTTCTGCGGTAATATCATGGCCGTCGTTTCTTTCCTCCCTGCGCCGCCCGTCAACGACCGAAGAGGAGAAAAAGCGTTTCTCCCGGCAATAATATGCCATCGTGGTTGCTTATTTTTGGTGAAGTATCTATTCCTGCTCTGTACAGAGAATACGTGCCTTTAAAGCCCGAAGCCAATGTCAAGTCAGTGAGTCGTTGAAGTGATTAAGAGTTAACTGTGATTATTCCCCGTTTGACATGCGTCACAAACACTCATAGTTCCACGTTTGCCACACATAACATTTCACGGGATGAAAATTTCGGATTTTACTAAATAAAACAAAGGCGTTAAACGCGGACAGTTTATTTGAAAAAAAGAATGCTCTTTACTTTTGTTTACCAAAATCAAATTTTTCTCCTCTTTAACATTAGACATAACTCTTTACGTGGCATACATCTAACGGTACTGAAATATTAATCACTGAATTCCGTATTAAGTAGAATGGGTATTCATTACAACATAGTTTCCAAAAATGCAAATATTATGGAATTTTCAGGGTAAAAAAAATCTATCAACTGTTGAATAAAATCAACGGATATTTTGAAGTTATATTTTTAAGTGAAGGTAGAAGAGACTCTGCCCTGACAATGATTTAACTTGAGATATAAGAGATTCTATTCCGAAAAAATAGCATTATTTAGAAATTATAATTAAAACTTTTGAACTTTTTAAATAAAGTTGCTTTCCAAAAAGTCTCGGCTGAATATAAGAGATTTTATTTTATATTTTCGTTCTGAGATCCTATTATTTAAAAACTCGGTGCCTAATGTTAAACAAAGTAACAGCAGATAAATTTTCAATTTTGCGTAATTGGCTAACACTGATAATTAGGGCAGTGTTTAATGATCGAAAACGTTCCAAAGACTCATGGCCACGAGTGATATATATATTTCCCAGATACCTCCATTAACCGTCATCGGTCGGGAGTTCAATAACGAAACTAATATTGAGCGCAAAAAGTAATGAATAAGTTCTCTAGTATTTTTTATTGAAATCTGTCCTAATTGAATTCGGAAAATAATTATTGCTCTGACCTCATGCCTATAATCCAATAGGTGACCTAGATTCTCATGGACGCAATCGCCCCCTGCCTTTCACACTTGAAAATTTAAAAAAAACGCGACGAACGTGCCCTTGATAGAATCAACGAACGCAGAATTACCATTGGGTGTGGATGCTTTGCGGCCGGAATGTGCATCTCCCGTTATCGACAGCTATGTTGCTGCAGAGATTTTGGCACGCGCGCACTCAAAAATTTGAAGAGCTTAATTATTTGTAGAATTTTGATCCATGATCACAATCCGTAAGGATCTAAATGAATCGAAAGCTTTTTTTCTCGGCCAAAATGAAAGGAACGTTTAATTCAACGAGTGCAGTCAATTCAAGCCTTAATTTTTGACCTTATTCAAGAGTTGACTATTCAGATTGTTGCCCAGCCTAAGGTCCAGAAGGATAATCCTATGGCGAATTTAACGATTTATGAAACAGCTATCCTGATGAAAACAGCAATATTACCGTATACGGGGCTAAATTAATTGGTGTGTGTGCTCGAATGCATTGAAGTTTTGTTACAAACGGAACTTCTAACCGAAAAGCACTTCAATATTCAACTTAACAAACAACAATGGATATATTTCAGGGATATCGTTCCCGGGAGCTTTTTGAATTCATGGAACATACAATTCATAGAATGGCAACGTATGTCTTTTAGTATGCAAAGAAAATTTTCTTAAATATTATGTGGACGCTGAATATGAAATTTTATCATATTATTTCGCTTTCACTCGTCTTTATCAGCTTCAATGCCACGAAAATAAAATTTCCCTAAAAGATGGAAGATTGATCCAGTTTAACATCTATCCTACTTAACTTCTATTCATAAACTGAAAGATAAACACATTAACCTCAAGCCACCATCAATCTAATAATCGTCGGCCCTGTGCATATAACCTCAGATTTGACGCTTCTCCGTCCATATCTTTATTTGGATTCCATCTCAACGCCCCATTCGCGTTTATAACGATTTGTATTTACGACCGGTTTCCCGCGAAGACCTCCAATCGCTAAACAAGAGATGACATAAGTCGTCAAGTTTTCTGAGCCGTAATTTTGTTATTACGTCGCGCGGCAGTTGTTCATTAAGTTTCGTTCCAAATGAGTCTCATATCTGCCGACTAAACTTTATGCGGGAAAAACAGTAAACATGCAAATTCCTTTCATTCCTTCCCCCCTCGGGGACAGATTTTTCTTTTAAGATTATCATCTGATAGGAGATGGTGATGCCTCAAAATTAAGCGAATCAGAATATAAACGCTTCGGTATAACAAATTGACCGACATAAAATACCAATCAAACCCCGATGAAAATGCCTTTTTATTGCTGTGGCAGTCTAATTGTTCATTAAAATTCTGTACGTTACTTTCTTGCGCTACGGAACCCTCTTACATAAAGTAACCAACCGCTTTGATTCATTCATTACTGTGCTGATTTTTACTGATTCACCTATGTGATAATTTCTTGATGAGGCCACATTGGTATTTTGATACCTCGATGTGTTCTGATTTTCAACACTCTTGTTGTATCTATTTAAAGAATTTAAACTATAAGTTGAGAGACTTACGTTGTGTCATTGAAAAATCAACGCATATAGTATTCTAGCTTTCAAAGTTAGTACTCCAACTTCCAGCAAAGGAAGTATGTTCTTACATTTATCCCGAAAAACCCGAAATTTTGTTGTTTATGTGTGCAAAATTGGTAATATATATTGATGTGAGCTCGGAAAAAATTGGTCACTTCACTTACACATTATGCATCTTTCGAAACAAAGAATCTTATGGAAAAATATTTAAGTTGTAATGAAAAGTATAACAATTATGGTTATTTCAATGTGTAATATAAATATAAGTAGAATCTGAGAAAGTTAATCATAAACTATATATTTCTCTAGGCGCATATTTAAAAAATTTTATAAAAATATTTTAGATGGATAGAATTGCTCAAAATATTTTAATTTTATATATATTTCTAATGAAATGAAGTCTTCCAAATAATTTCAATGCCTCCTCTCCGAGCATCATTCAAAATCGTCCTCTCACGACACCTTCCGTCTTTTTTTTCTTTTCCAGACAACGCAACGACCGTCATCTGCGAGTTGTACATCCGAAGCTTTGGCTCCATCAGTCCCGTTACCATGGTAAGTGAACGAGAGTGGGAGAGAATCTCAAGTGAGCCAATGCCCCTTTTCAAATGGAGAGAGATAGAAAGGAATGCCTCTGTAGTCCTAGAGGGAGAGACGAAGAGGAAGCATTTCAATTTCACGGCCACCTTATCAGATCTTATCAACTTCCAAGTGCATGGAGAAGCACTTCAAGCACACAGAATTCATGTATCGCGCATGACTGTCTTTCCCTTCCATTTTCCATCTACTGCTACACTTCACCTCGCCAGTTTATCACATTCTACGTCTTTAAGCATTCATACCCCCCCCCCTCTCTCTCTCTCTCTCTCTCTCTCTCTCTCTCTCTCTCTCTCTCTCTCTCTCTCTCTCTCTCTCTCTCTCTCTCTCTCTCCCTCTCCCTCTCCCTCTCCCTCTCCCTCTCCCTCTCCCTCTCCCTCTCCCTCTCTCTCTCTCTCTCTCTCTCATCACCTCTCCTCTTTTCTCATTTCCTTTATTTTTTCTTCACCGCATTTCCATCGTTTTAACTCCACCTCTCTCTTTCCTTCTTTAATTTTATCCTCCCTCACCACATGTGTCCGTCTGCTTTGTAAGCGTATTTTTCATAAATTTAAAATGACTTTGGTTTATCATTAAGAGCTGGAAAATTAATTGCTATTTCCTTTAGCTCGGACAATTCAGTCGACATTTTTCAGATGAAACTCACATCCATTGCACAGAAATACAATTAATAGGTAATGGGCGGTTGTTATAAAGTTGCGATAGCAATATTGTTTTAAGATCAGAATGGATGTAATGCAAGCTAGCAAGAGCTGAGGCAAGGTTCTCAATGTTCTCCGACCTTTCGCCTTGCGAACAGGGAAAAGAGGCTGGTTAATCCACCCACACACGTATTTTTAGTGATTGCATCTATAATTTACCGCCTTCCTCGAAATACCTCGATTTTGGCAGGCACGACGTTCAAGATCGCTTGTTCAGTTCAGGACGTGGCTGGAAAATTTCTCCGTATCCGAACAAGGAAGTAAATGTCAGGGGTTGCGAACATTGTGCGCATGGCTGTTTTTTTCTTTAAGGAATCTTCAAATTTTCTTTAGTTGAACTGTGCCTATTAGGCAAAAATGATATATAATGAAAAATTATGACGCTAACAAAACAAGAAGAAGGCTTTCATAAGGGAAATTTTATATGTAAAAGAAATTTCTATCAGTGAAAATACAGCGTATGGTAGCCGGAATCAGATGAACACTAAAAATTACAATTGTTTTTCTTACTTTAATACCAATATGAAATAACAAAGCCTTGATAAAAAATATGCCTTCCTCAGAATATTTTGTTTTATTGTTAACCAAAGAAGACGTGACTCCGTGGAACGACATTATACAACTGAAATCAAATCCACTACGGGATAATTGACTTTAATTTGATTCAATTGATTTATTAAAGTTGAAATTTACATAGTGAGTTTGATTCCATTTTATTTTATTTTTTTAATGAAACATCAAAAAGTGCGTTTTTATATTATTTACTGAAACTCTTAACAAATGAGAAATACATTGAGGAATTACCTAACCCTCTTCTCCGGATTTTCAGTAATCTACTCTCTGGAGATTTGACAAATTTGTTTTTCAAGAGCTTTAGTGGGATGTATTGCTTTTGATTCGTGTCCGCACATGAGATTTATCTGAAATTTTACAAATGTATGAAATTATGCCATTATGCGACATAATATTACACTATCCTTGATATATACAGAAAATAATGGATGGAGGTATGGAATTATGACGGCAGAATCTTAAACCTCCTATCTGCCTGAAAATCAACTACTCGAGGACATATACACGACTACTTAGGCAACTGGAGATCAGTAGAGAATCTTTAATGGATTATGGAAGAATTACGCGAAGGAGTTAATTAGTGTACGGCCAAAACCGTGCAGTGTGAGAATTTTCGCAGAAAGACTAATAACTAAAATATGCTCATAACAAACGAAATCCAGCAAGTTCGTAAATTCATCAGAGACTATATTTACGAGAGTTTGCATGTTGAAAATACATATAGCTTTCCGTTACCGCTGCTGGTGCAAACGTTAATAGATAATTGAAAACATTGTCGAACGCATTGCCAACGCCTATGAGTTCGAAATGATTGAAAAAAAGGACTTCCTCCTATACCCTAGACCGAAAAAGAATGCTTTGGAACTATTCCGCGATCTATTGTTAATCAGTTACGCCAAAATACGTGGAATTACACTGGTGGAAGGCAAACTTTTGCATTTTCCTCCCAATCTCCTTGCCAATTTTCTGAGAGAGGGAGGGAACGCAACTTTTTAAAGCATTGTCATCAAACATTTACATCGCACGGACGGTGCAGTTATCGAATTTGAGTCCCAGTTCGGAATATCGTTAGCGTAAATTTGAAAATCTAAATAACGGGGACGAATTTTTGGCGCCACCTGCGGACCAAACGCAATTACGGGAAATTGCGGCGGTATTTTATTCTTTTTCTAACATACTAAACTTGATAATACGAAGTTTAATATTTGAGCATGAATTTTGAAAACCAGAAGTGAGCGGATTTGGCAAAAGGTAGGTAGCTAGATATAAATATATTCGGTAGACATAAAGGCAAATTGAGTGCAAAAGAGTAGAATTCGATGTTTCCGCTTCAAAAACTAAGAATTCAAAAGGGAAATTTATTTAACATAATTGAAATTATTCATGAAACTGAAAAAAACAATTACGATGGATATCACAGGTATCTCCAACATTCCTAGGAAGGTTGGGCAAACCAGTGGAAAAACTACAAACAGTGGTTATTCGCCGATATCAGGTTCTACAATCGTTGCCCCAAGAGATTATTTTCCAATTCTTTATCACTTAAGTGCTATCCCATGCCTGATTCACGGGTGAATATATTTTCCACAAGCATCCATTTTATTTTATTATTTATATATATTTTTTATACTCTCAGCAAGTTCCACATTTTAATTTGCACGATCTCATAACAACATTACAGGCCATTGCTTTTATCTTGCATTAATTCAGTTCCCTTGTACACCTATCTGTGTGCATCCTTCGATACTTGTAGCTATTAATTTTTAGGCGAGGGATGATTCTATTATCCATTGCCCATATATAACCAATTCATTTTAACATATGACAATTATCACATCATTTTATGAAATTCCTAATCGTTGTTTCTGAGATTGATCTTAAATATCTTCTGAGGTAAATTTTATGTCACTGAAGTTAGTATCAAATACGAATCAATCGAACATCGCTTACCTACGATAAATCTCATTTTATTTCGTCTTCCTTTTCCGACAATGTGACTCATAATTTAAAGCGTAAGAGAGATAGGAAAGACTATTTTGACAGTTGCGTTGTGACTGAAATATCGTTAGTTAAAGGAATTTTGTCCTTCCTTAGCAAAAGGATGTTTTTGGCATATTGAGTCAAGTGTTTGTAGAATCCGCAGCTTGCAAGCGCATTCATGAGCGAATTTCAAATGATATGCTAAATTTTATCAGAAGCAAAAAATTTTTCAGTAAGAAAGAAAACCTCAAAATTGAGGTTCAAAAGAGATTAAAATTATCACATACAATCATAGGTAGGATTGTTGTGGGATGCATGCGGGTTTCCTCGTAAATGGTGCCAATCGTTCTGAGAAAATATCCGTTACTGGAAAAGGTCATTTCTATAAAAGAGGCCATTAAATTTAACGATCACTTCAATGATTACTCGAGGCGATCTCCTGAAAATTGAGTAGTCAAATGGAATGCATGAATTTTCTCTTCCATGCATTCCCAAAGTTTTAAGGTTCCCCATTTTTTTTAAATCGCCGGCAACAGCTGTCCTGACATTTTTGTAAAATACCCTCCGCTCCTATCTAAATATATCCTGATGATGATAAAACTCTTTATGCGGCGGTCAAATTACACGTAAGATCATTCTCGCATAAAACAGAAAAATTGGAGGGCCCTTAGAAGTTTTCTAATTACAACTTACCATAGAGTGAATAAGAAAAACCTAATATTATAAAAAATGCTGTTTTAAGACGAAATATCATTATGCCCACTAAACTCCAATCTATAGCCATAAATAGATAAGCAATTGAAAATTTGATTGTATAAGGTTAATCTTAAAATAACGTCTCATATCTTGATTTATACGTACCCCTTATAATTCTTTTACAAAAAACGTAATATCAAAAGGATATTTTAACTAGTAAGTCTCTTGGATTTGTGATAAAAATGAAATTTGCGATTACTGTAATTGTTAAGCTATGATCCCATTTTTAATTTAATAAATAGTTTGCAGTTTTAAATATTTTGACTATCATATATATTTAAGAAAATTCATTTAATTAATAAGAAATTGGCATAATTTAAATACAATACGACTATCTTTATTATCAACTAGCAAAATATACATGTTTACATTTCGTAACTGCAAAATTAATTTCAAACGTGAAAAGTGCACTATGAAATTAATCTTTGTTTTCCTCTTGAGTGATTTTTTTCGCGATTAAATTGAACTTTAATTGTTTTCCGAGTTATCTATATTGTCATATTTTTCTTTGATAATCCTTTGTTAAAAATCGAGCAGCAAATGAATCATATTAAATCATACAATAAAGTAATTATGTCAGTGACGATAGTATAAACATTAAGGGGCGAGTTGGTAACTTTGAATAGGGTAAGATTTATAAAGGTTTTTCTGTAAATATATAGGCATAAAATTTACAGACTTTTCAAACAAACAAAGTCAAACGGAAAATTTCGACGAAATTAAGAAAAATTATTTGTAGTTGATAAAATGAGCATTTCTTTGTATTTCATTTGGAAAATGTTTGGCTCCCATATGACAATGAATGATATATTTTAAAGTTCTCCCGGCCTTATTATTTTAAAGAGGAAGCTCTCTTAGAATTCAATTAACGCAAAGAAACCTTTCCATAGATTCATTTTTCCCCTATGTCCAACCTTTTAAACGGATGGTTGAATTCAAAGAGATATATGGACAAAAAATATGAAATTTCGGATCGACAAGAAAAAATATCAGTTAGAGCAGCATAAAAAACTACCTATGGAACGAATTGAAAGAAAATTCAAAGCTGAAACATGATATGCTTTTGGCTTGGTAATCATCATCGACATATATAAGAAATCGAAAAAGTGCCTTAAATCGAACGGACACCGTATTAATATCAGAAAAAAGTTCATAAAACCCAGATGAAAATGTGCGCACTGCCGCTCGTGAGATTCTGAACGACGCCAACATAAACATTCTTCTCCTAAAGACTATAAAGTATCCCTCGCAAGAAATTAAGCCATTATTCTCGATGGAGAATTCAATTAGCAGAGCGTTAAATGCTTGAATGGTGACTTGGATGACGAAGGTTACGCATTTGTCTTCAGATTCAATTACCGGTGATGCGCGGATAATGAAACAGAGTTGTGATGGAACGTGCGAGAGTAACCCAGTTACATTATTTATTTTGAAACGAGGCGTCTCCACATAAAACCCAAGGTCGAAAAAAGAGGAACGACCTTTGGATCAACATTAAGGACGATTTTGTTTTCCTTGAGCTGAATTCGATTATCACTGTTTTAATGACGGATGGAAAACTTCTTTCTATATCCCTGTATACCACCGTATAAAAATATACGTAAAATAACAAACCTGTGTGTGCATATATATCACATATAAATACGAGATTTAATTGACAATTTCAAATCAAATGAAAGTGAAAGCTGATTTGCAAATTAGACGCTTTGCGGATGAAAAATTAAAGTTTTCGATTAATTTCTAAAACTTGAATTTGGTACTGAGATACTTATTAACGATTAAGCAAGCGCTAAGGAATGAAGCGACGTGAAGAAATTCTTTCATTAGCACCTCCACTGTATAATTATACTTCCTAAACATTTATTATCTGTCAAATTACCACCAACAAAATATTCTAAACCGATTCTATTATTTTGACTCATTACGTTTGTATCTGAAATTACCTCAAATGTTAAACTTTACCAATGCATTATTTTTATCATTTAATAATGCAATATAATATTTTATTTTCATTCTAATTTTTATTTCGGAAAACAAATTTATTTCTAATTATGTTTTCATAATATTAATAAAACATCCTAATTTCTTTATAATCATTTAAAAACGTTTTTTAAACATGAACAATCCTATATTTCCCAAGAGAGTCCGTCCGTTCGTCTGTCCCCCTTTTGTGTCTCAAGAAATGTTTGTGGTAGAAAATTGAGCTAAACGATATTTGTTTTTCATTATAATGCATATATAATCAAATTTCTAAATAATTTTCCGAAGTTTTTCACTGAGCATGAACCTATGAAAAACCTGAATTTTTTCTCTGAATTAAAATAATTCCTCTAAATGAATTCTAAAAGCGAGTGTTGATTCTTTTATATATTATATACATATAAGAATTCCTCTTTTAGGGATTTCTGATCTTCCATAGGCGCTTACCAATGTTTCAAAACTGTTTAAAAAATGCATTTAAAAATATATTTCAAGGAATAATCTTAAATGAGATCAGTATAAAATACCATCTTAACTTTAACAAGCACACTCGCTCACATATTGATATTTTCCAGATAGAAAAAATACACTATTTTGTGAGACACTTTTTTTTAATAATCCTCTGTGTATGTTTGTGAGTGACTGTTTTTAATCACATGGGCTGAATGAGATCAAGATTCCTATTGACAAAGGGTTAAATGTAAGAATGGACCTTATGGTCTAAATTTTTCCCGAATAAACACGATTATCTATCTATCTATCTCTCTACCTTTCCCCCTCCACTTGCTCCTAGAAAGCGAAACATCCCATTCTTTCCTCCTCCTCTCTGAGAAGAGATCCTTCTCGGGTACATCAAAGACCGCCTTCAAAATCCCTGCCTATACTTCCCCGCCCCTCCCCTAACCCCTCTCTCCTCCTTTTCTTTCCCACAGTCTCCTTTCCTCTTGCCATTCCATCCCCTCTTTATCATTCTTATGAGGAGAAGAGCACGCCGGCCCTTTCCCCTTCTTCTTCAGAATGCTTTCCCTCAGCCATTCCTGAAGCAACGGTGCTGCTCTACGTTTGATCCTCAAACTCTGCCCATCTGGAAACCGCAAAATTATCTTCTTATTATATATTTTTGCATGAAGCTGTGAGCGTATTAAGCCTCCGTACATTTTATATGGGAGCTAGGTTTACGAGAAGCAGTGCAGTATAATTTTCAATCGCATTTTAAAATTACTTAGAATCGTCGTACGAATGTGGGACTTGAACCAAACAACGCTTAATAGAATGAAAGTTCATTTTTCTACTGTCGATTTTCAAATACGCGTCCAATTGGACCATATATTCGTTTTGAAAACGAAAATTTTGCGTTTTTTGTGATAAAAACCTTTCTTCGTCAAGGGAAATCGCATAATTGCTCATTTCGGAATGTAGCGCATCGCTCCGAGGTTCCCCTCCTCTCTACCTCACGGAGCTGTCAGTCTCCGACCCGCCCAATATTCCAACTATTACTCTTTCGCCATTAAATCGATGTTCTTTACTGCTATTGTTGTTAACAAATATCCAATTCTAAAAATTTATTCTGTAAAATAGTTGGTAAAGTTTTTAAAATAAAATTAGAAATCTTTTCTTTTCCAATAAAAATGTATATCACTATATTATAGACGTTTCTTACAGAGGATATAACAGATAACATATAACATATAACATATAGGAGGAAACTAATGTCCAGCCCAAACTACTAGAGTTGGAGAGCTGAAAGTTTCAGTTTTTGTAGATATGATGAAGAAACCTACAGATAAAATGAGACTTTTTACCTAAGTGACATAAGTTCGACTCCAGAAATTACGAAAGTTGCGTTTTTTCCCATAAGAAAAGCATCGCGCCATTTTTGTAAATAAATTTTGGGCACTTGCCCGTAAGCTATAAAAATGACATTTTCAGTGTTGCTAGACGGTTGCAATATCTATTAAGAATTATTGTTAGTTTTGCTTACAGTGTCCTGGGTTCGACTCCAGATACCCCGGAATATCTCCCATAAGTTAGCATGGGAAAAAGTTATGCCAGTGTGTAGACTAATCTAACAGGTTTAGGAAGCTGAAATTTTGCAGGTTTATAGAACTTATCTTATAACCAACTATAAAAATCGAAATTTTCAAAATTGTTAATTTTTAGGGGTTGTTTTAACCCCATTTGAACATTAAAGTTTAATAATTGTTGTCTTGGAAACTATATGCTGTAGGTTTGAGTTTTGGAAATCATTTTGTAGCAAATTATACAGAAAAAAAGAAAATTTTGAAAAAGTTAAAAAATTTGACCACTAATAATTCGCAAATGTTTAAACATATTTTTGAGGTTTATGTATTACCGAATGTGCTACAGATCTGAAATTTTTTTATAGGTAGAATTTGTAAAAAAAAAAATAGGAATTATACAAATTTTGATATTTTCATATGTTTGGCAGTTAAAAATTCTTAAAGTTTAAACAAATAGATAACTCTTTAGGTACTACGGGATGAGCTAGGAAGCTGAAATTTTCAATTTATTTACAGAATAGTGTTTTTAACAAATAAACATTTGAATATTTCCATAAATATATTGCGGCGGCCGTTAAAAATGTTTAAAATTTAAACAATTAGAAAAATATTATTTCACATCTAGAAGTGGTACAATTTTAAGATCTGGCTGAAATGTGTAGCATTAGTACCCCATAATGGAGAAAGTAAAAAATTCTTAAAATTGCAAGGCTTGGGGATTGTTTTAATCTATTATTTTTACATAAGGGAAAAACGAAAATCGCTACGGAGGTGAAATATTTAGAATTAAAAAAATATTTGTAATGATGAAATATCTGTCTGAAAAATGAATTTTTTTCAAGGTGAGATGGTATTCTTGCAGAATGCAAGCACCTTCTACTAGTATATATCTATAGACTAGAGGAACGCACTGATAATACTTATGGATGGGAATAAATTCATTTTTAGTGATTTTTTTTTTCATTTTTATCGCAGGTTCTTTCTCCTCTCTTTTTCACTCATATTAAAAAGTATTCCAATCGGACGAAATTCTTCTCAGCTCCTTGATCGCTTTTCTTTCACTACAACTACTTGGTAAATTCTAACTACAAATTATTGCAAGCGTAGCTGCAACGGGTATATTAGTATTAATATATTTATACTACATATTAAGTAAAAGAAAAGAGATGCTTCTCTTTTATCATGTGTCTGTAAGAATACAGCGTTAACAAAGTAAAAGGGGCAAGAATAAATAAAAAGAATAAATTTAAAATTCTATTTTTATTTTTATTCCGTTAATAAAATTTAAACACTCCTATATTTCCCAGTTCGAAATATTTTATTTTTTATTTACGAAAAAGCCACACGGTGCCATTGTGATCCCCTGCTTTGAGTGACTTTCATCCTCACACATTCGGTTCCTCAAAATATTTTTCTTCGCACTGCTTAACAAGGCAAAACTTCTTAATGACGGTATGATACTGTTATTCGTTTAATATCTAAAGCATGAGGTGGATCATCCAAATTTTTGCGCAAAGATTACAAAGGCTGAACTGCATATCTTTATGGGCGCGCGGAATTACATCTCGGCAGTCGCAGCGTTGTAACAATGTAAATTACGAGCCGAGGGGATGACAAAAAATGATCTTCGACAAGAGATACTTTTACGTACATCTCGAATCACCGATGCAAAAATGTCTCATCGCTTGGTATATTTTACCGTCTTTGAAAAGAGATCACAAAGGCATTTTCTCTCCGTCGGATTTTTTTCCTTTCGCATAAAACGTTCTAGGGAGAAAAAATCCAGCGGCATTATAATCCTCTTTCCGCGGAAATATTTAATGCGCGACGCTGCCACTACGTGTCGAAACCCGCGCTCGACGACGAAACGCGTAAAAAAAGAGGTCGTAAATTCCTTATTTTAAGAGTTCCTTAAAGCTCCCGAAGGCGGCAGTAATCCTGGAATCGTTCGTGCCGGGGCAGAAGCGGGGAGATAGAGAGAAGGGCGGTTAGGAAAATAGCGAGGCAGGATATCCTACTGGAGAAAACACGTACGCTGGATATCTTTGCATCGGTGACGCCACTGCCGCCGCCTTAAAGAAACTCCGGCTTTTGGTCGCGTAATGCTCCTGCGGCGAAAGCCGAGCAGAGAGCTGCGGCGCGAATTTGCTGCTAAATCGCTCGCGTAGTTTCTAAGTAGAGATGAAATGGCGGAAGGGACCTGTGGGGAGAACAACGCCGGAAGAGGAGTGAGAGATATGGGGAGATAGTGAGAGAGAGAGAGAAGTTGAGCTAATAATTGAGGAGAGTAATTCCGGCAGAAATGGATGGCTGCGGGAAAATTTGCGGGGACACAAAAAGGGTGAGTGGGATTAATTTCGGTCGCCATGGTGATGAGGTGCGCTCTTTTGCGGCGGTTGCCGTAGTTTCACAGTAAACCCACTTACTGAAGTATGTTAGCGCCACGAAATAAAAAAATCAAGCGGTAATTAAATATGAGGGCTAGGCGTTGAAAATCTATTGAACTGCGTCGAATGATATGAGATGTACGGCGTCGCTTATAAAATATCCTACCGCGTATTTAATCGGATCATTATTTGGCATGTTCCCCCGATAATTTGCTAAGGTGCGTTGCATTACTCTTCATAATCTCAACACGCAATAAGATAATTACGGGTTCTACATCTAGGTATAGCCAAATTGCAATATATTGATTCGATAAATTTTTAAGTAATTGAGCGAGAATGCCATTAAAGAAAGTGAGGTTTTTCTAATATGATTATTCTGACGACTTGCAAAACTTGCCCACATTATTCTACTGGCGTAAATTTGAGAAATTATCTATTTTATAGGCAGTAAAGCTACGATAGTTCGAAATCTGTTAGTACAGTGTGTTCGGTAATGAGAAGTGTCCTTCACTCCCCTCCAAAAAATATATTGCTTATAATAACAACCTCGTTACTACAAATCGTGGAAACATATGTCCGTTAAAGTCTGTACTAATGAGATTATGCCGTATAAGAATACCGCTCCGTTTGCGGGAGTCACGTTCCTTGAGAATCTTCTGATACGCAAAACCGCTGTTGGCAAGTAAAAAAAAGTAATATAGAGAGTGGGGTTCGGTTTCCACGGAGAGTGTACAGTAGTGCAATATTTTTTTACTTTTCACTGACAAACGTAGAATTCAAACAAATAAAAAGAATGACAAAGACAGAAAATGCGAACCTAAGAGAAAGAGATAGAAAGAAACCAAGAAAAAAGAAAACTTGATTTATTCAACGTGGAATGATGTTGGTGTTGGAGATGCTTGAGAAGAATATTAGTTGGAGGTGAAGAATCATTAATTCTGTGATATGAAGATGTCTTCTTTAAGTTTTTAATTTTCTATGAATTTCTTTGCTTCGGGAGTTACCGCAGTGTCAAAGCTTCCCTTGAAGTTCCATTGCTTTCCCTTTTAGATCCTTTCACATCTTAGCGATCTTCGCTAATGCCTTCGCTTTTAATTGTGATTTCTTATATTTTCTATATATTCACCTCCTCGCAGTCTTCAGAATAACGTTCTCTAGGTAGATTTTTGTGTTTATCTTGCCTCGTTCTAATTAAGACAGACCTAATAAAGCTGATATATATTTATCTCCACTTTCTCCGAACTCTCCTTTTGTACTGATATGCCTATGATAGAATTTATCTTGAATTTTCAATGCGAAAGAGCGAAAAGTGATGAAGAGGAAATGCAAAACTGGTCTCTATTCTGGTCACCGGGAATAAGCGAAACCACGAGTTACAGGTTACAACTGTAATTGTTTTCTGACCACCAACTAAACTTTTAATTTTATCACAAAGCAGTAAATAATTTCATGAAAAAGCACTTTAAAATACTCGTTTCAGGTATCTCTAATAGCAACAAGGTCATAGGCGTACCCAGGATTTTTGTTTGGGGGGGCCACAATGATAAACACTCATTTCCATGTTTACATTTTTATATGTAAACATGCACACACATGCATGTATTCACAAACAAACATATACATAGGCAGTGGTATATTTAGAATGACACTCATTGATTTAGTGTATGAAAATACATATTTTTAACAACACATTTATTATCCTGTGGATAAAATATATTTAATTTAAAAATTACAACATTTATACCATTACAGCCAAAAGAAAATACGTTGATTTACAAATTTAAAAAATAAGTTGTCATAAAAAATACAAGGTCCCCAGCTAGCGCCTATGCATAAATCAGCCTCTGCATATAGGCATTCATAAAAACATATAAAATTAAAAACAATGTTGGTTACAAATTTATCTGTTATTTAGAACAAACATTCTCAGTTTCTCATAGAAATATGTATATTAACATTGAATTTGAATGTAAATCTTTCGATTTTTCATATCATGAAATTAATATTTATAGGTTTTGTTTACTAAAACATAAAATAAAAATTAATTGGGTAACACAATTACAATTTTATATCTAATCTTCGGTCTTTTTTTGTAATTCATCTAATATGTCTTTGGGGAGCAATTCCATTTCCCTATAAATGTTGAGGAGTGCTAAACCATTCAGTCTTTCCTGTCCCATGGAATTACGCAAGTGCGTTTTCATTCTTCTTAAAGTTGAAAATGTTCTCTCTGCTGTGCTAGTTGATACCGGCAGAGTTGCAAATATTTTTAATAAATAATGAATGTTTGGATATATATTTTGATTGCATTGCATTAATGCAATGCAATTAATGCATTTGTAGGGGGTATCCTGTTTTCGTACCGTTTTTGCCAAAGCTTTAGTTCACTCTCTAAGACTGAATCGCATACTTCCACGGAATAAAATTTTGCCAAAGTTGATAGGCTATCTACGTCTGATGTAGAACTGCATCCTTTTGGAAGGAGGCACATGAAGGATTTTAAAATACTTGTATGAGCCAAGAATCTCGTCTCTAATTGTGTCACAAGACAATCCAAAAATGGAATAAACATAGATCGCCTGTAATAAACTTCCGCTGATTCAGTAGGAATATTATTTCTATTTTTTTGATATTTCGATATCCTCGGTATTGTAATTTAAACCCCAAAATCTCCTACTATTTCTGTTGCCTCTTTGAAAATATTTTCAAAGTTTGTATCAGCGTTTTCTCGGATACATTTTAGAGCAGATGTTACATCTTCAACGAAATGTATTACGGAAATTAAGTCAATGTTTTCACTTTGTAATACTCTACTTAATGGCAGCGCATAACTGTACAGTTTTTGTATACTATACAAAGACACCAAAAATTTTCCTTGGAATATTGCATTCTGAAGAATCTGTGCTGTAGATGAAGTGTCTTTGTCATTCCAGTCACTTATTTCTTCCAGCGCTAAGTAAATTGCATCTAAAAGTTCCACCATTACCATGACAGAATCATGACGCTCTATCCATCTAGTTGGGCACATCTGCTTCAATCGTAGATGCCTACAATTGGGAATACACTCGCTAATTTTTTTTATAATATATTTAATCGCTTTGGAGTGTTAAAAAAAGTGTATGATTTTTCAATAATTCCTAAGCAATTCCTTATATCTTGATTATTTGCACTGTTTCCAATGGCTAAATTTAAGCAATGCGAGGTGCAATGTACATATAATGCTTGTGGGAGCTGTTGTTGTATATGTGCCTGAACACCTTCAAATTTGCCACTCATGGAAGCACCACCATCATACCCCTGACCTCGAAGGTAGGAAATATCAATACCAAATTTTAGTAAACTATCTATAATGGTAGAAGCCAAACCTTTTCCACTAGTGTCGATAACTGGAACAAACTGTAAAAATTTCTCGCAAACTCTAATTTCCTTATCTACGTATCTTACGCATAATGTCAATTGCTCAGTTGTTAAAATGTCTGTTGTTTCATCTGCTAAAATAGCAAAACATTTTGCATCATTTACTTCTTTAACAAGTCTTTTCAGAATCAAATCATTACAAATTTCTATTATTTGGTTCTGGATGTTGGCGCTTAAATAGGTACTGTTTCGCCCGCATTGTTTAAAGTGATTGTTTAAATCGGTGTCACCAGCTTCTAGCCTTGCTATAAGGATTGCACGGAAATTACCTTCATTTTTCTCAGGCTTTTTATCAATGTTAAACTCTCCAGAATCCACATGACCTCGTAGTGCAATACCTTGCTGTCCACATAACATTATAGTCATGATTATGGGTTCCAAGCGTTTCCGATTCTCAATAACTTGTTTCATTCTCATCGTATCGAGCTGTTTGTCGATAGGTATTCATTTGCCTGTCATTATATCACATAGGTTTTCATAAGAACATAATGAATTTGAATGATATAACGCTTTTTCATGAGCTTCAAATGTTTCAACTGCATGTTTCCAATTATTGTACCCACTTGATGCGAGTTGACCTAAAGGTTGAGATTTACTTTTACCAATTTCTTTTGGCGCGAATAAGCAACAATATTCACAAAAACATATATCTAGTATCGAATAAGCAAGCCACTCATATCTGTGCAACCATTGCAATTGAAATTTTCTTTTCTTTCCATTTTTTTCAGTCATATATAGAAATGGAAAAAGATCATCTGGTTTCCACAAATTCTGTATAAAATCCACTTTATCTTCATTTATAAGTAAGCTCTTGTAAGCCGCGATATCTGATTTAATTAATGTTCCAGTAGTGTTATTCGATGCAGTCTGCAAGTTTTCACCCGTCTCGGGTGATTTTGATAGGACTATCCTGTTTTCCAATTTTGGTTTTTTGGTCAAATACTTGAATATCGTTCCTATTCCCGACTTTCTTTTATCATCCATTACCCCTGTAAATATTTTTTGAATAAATTATTTCTTATAATTGTAATACTTAGCATGAGAAAAATTAATGCTATTGACTTAAAACTTTTTATTTTACAATTTTAAGTGAACTTTTACCTCGTAAATGTAGTGGCCAAATGAGACTAACACTTTTTTCAATGAATAAGAACGGCTATTCCGTGGAAACGTGACACCTGGACACAGCTTACTGAAAATATACACAAATTTTAACCTTTGAAATATATAATAGTTATATTTTCAAATAAAAATTTACAGTATTTATTTTTCAACAGTAATATGGAATAACATATTCGCGGGCAGAATAATAAATAATTGAAATTCATATTATCATAAAAAATAATTTGGCGTGTAATATATGTAATAAAAATAATCAATATAGAAAGATTTTTCCAATCTTTGAATCCAGAATTTGAAATTTTGTTTTTAAAATCAGAAAACAACTTGCAAAAGAAGCAGAAAACGCAGTCAAGTTTTTAAGAACAAACTAGCCAACGACGATCGATGAATTCACCATTTAAAAGTTTCCGGTTGTACAATTATACAGAAAAACGCCTATTACTCTCATTCACAGGAAAGTCAAAGTTACTATCCCTGTTTGGACCTTTATCAATTACAAAGACAGGCTGATTATCAATCAGAGGTATTGGCCACAGACCAATATCACTACAGTTAATTTTACATCATTCTGACTTTTCAAACCGAGTTTCTGTTAAGGATATAGATGAAGCTGATGTGAGTACTGGTAATTCTACTAACGGTGTTGTTTCAATGTGTTCTTCTAATAAATGAAATTACGATGACATTTTATTTAAGTTTTTATAAGTTTAGTTCAAATTACTTTATCAAAATCATCCAGTTACATTGCGGAAGGGCTTTCAGTCTCTTAAAGGACATTATTAATAACAACGAAAATTAAACAAAATTCCGCATCATAAAATAATTAGCTTTACTTACCAAATACTGCTAATTG
This sequence comes from Tanypteryx hageni, assembly GCA_028673005.1. Taxonomy (NCBI): domain Eukaryota; kingdom Metazoa; phylum Arthropoda; class Insecta; order Odonata; family Petaluridae; genus Tanypteryx; species Tanypteryx hageni. Next base: position 239,962,011 of record CM054112.1, on the reverse strand, counting down.
GGTACTGCAAAAAGTGGCCGTTTTGGGAAAGTATCCGGGAAAAAGAATTTGTCGGCAACCAAGAACTTCCGAAGCTGTTCCCTTCGTCTGTAGAGAAACACTCGTGATCAACGTAAAATGTTGAGATCAAACCATGAAAATTAATTATTTCAGAAGAATATCTTAATCACCTTTGCGTATTTTCAAACGAATTATCCAGTGTTCAGTCTAAACGAAACATACGAACTTGAACTATTGATGTTGTTTGAAAGAGAAACCAAATGAGACTAATCCTCTCAAATAGTTTCCCTCTTTCAAAAAGGACTAGGAAACATTCCTACATCTGGAAACTATTAAAGGGGTCGTTTCCTTTGGCCCATTCGTGCGGAGAAAAGAGAAAGACCCAAGTAAGGGACCCAAGACCCTCTCCCTCCTCCTACGGTCAACGTTCGGTCAGAATATGGGAAGGGATAGTAAGATAAGCTTGAAGGAATGTGTGAGAAAAGAAACGCTTTTGGAATTTTGTGAAGAGCAAGTGTGGCAGAATTAATGATAATTCCATTTACTCGATCACTGTTATTTTTACAAGTCCTTATCTAGCACAGGTATGTAAGTACTAGCAGCGGCCTCTGTAACTGGCGGATCTCTTGGAATTGGCGGCCCTAGCTGGCCTATGCATAGTCCAGCCCTGCCAGTAACTAATAAGAAATAGTAGTATTGGAAAAAATATGCTATTACATATTTTGAATTAAATGTCAATGTGAACATTGGGAACCTTCAGATTTTGTGGGATATAAGTTATTTTAACAGCAATATTCTTAAAACATCGTGAAAATGTTCGTCAGCAAATTAGAATTTGCGAATGTCTTTCGTAAGAACTTTTTACGAAAATGTAATCGCATCCAAATATCGTAATCATTTGTGAGACAAATCGGCTAATTTTTGGAAAGTATTGCGGCATATAGAATCGAATAAAATTCCACTAAATCATTTGCTTCATATGAATTTTTACTTTCTCTATATACGTAGATAGAGAAAGTATTGTTGCCTTTTTCATTTCTCTCAATATATCTAAATTTCAAATGCAGTGTTTAAGCCACCAATACAGTTTATAAGCCACCTATACCGTTTTTAAGCCAGATATCTCCTTTTGTGAATCGAAGTAGAGTTAATACCATAATGGCATATTGCCATAATTTACAAGATATTCTTCGTTCGTGCTCCACATAGTGTAAACGCACCTTTAAAAGCCGATCTATTGATCGATTCGACATGTATTAAAAAATCTATGGCAGGAAAACAAACTTCCATTATTTAGGCGTACGTTGTTTCATGTCTCGAACACCTACGATGATTCTGTGATTTTAATATGCGAATAATTAATGTTCTACATTCAAAATTATTCCTTCTCGCATATAACGCAACGGATGTTGTTTAAATTGGTTGCCTAAATCCTCTTTCAAAACATGAATTGCCCAAATTTATTTTTGGGGGGGACACGGGCCCGGTGCCCCCCCCCCCCCTCGGTACGCCACTGAACAAGGTTATAAATGTTATGTGGCTATTGGAGATACCTGAGACAAGTACTTTTAAATGCTTTTTCTTGTTACTTTCTCATATACGTAGTATATTGAGAAAGTATTGTTATCGTGAAAAAATTCGACTTCGAGATTTTGATGGAAATGCACGTTTTAAGTGTCCCTGTGTGCATAAAAGTGGTTTTCGCCATGCCGTCTGTCTGTCGGTCTGTTCGCCGATCTAGGGCCCAAACGCGTAAATGAAATCAAATGATATTTCGTATTTGTCCCATATATATCATCTTTTGCAGACCTTTTTTTCATAAAAATGATATTGCGCAATAATTAAGGGTAGTTTATTCTTGGCGATTTTTTGAAAAATTTTATTTGCACAAAAATGGCTCCAGAGAATTTGATTAAAATCATAAGTACCAATTGTAGAGCATGATGTCACAAATAATACTACGTAAGCCATATATCTCTTTAACACTCTATATGCCGTCCAGTGACATTACAATTTACGCTAAGCTACCTTCCCTAAGCCTTATGACGTCATGCCTCCGCCGCGATCCATTCTAACTCTTACTACAGCCTTACGGTTAAACTAAATCGAATGATATCTCATATTTATGGATAATATCATTCATAAAAGACATTTTGATGAGATACATGATATTGCGCAACAATTAAGGGTACTTTATTCTTGGATATTTTGAAACAAAATTCGATTTACTCAAAAATGGCTCTAAGGATTTCGATTAAAATGTATCCAAATGTACAGCTTGATGTCACAAAAAATACTAACTAAGCCATATGTCCCAAAAAAGTTACTATGTATCGTCCAGTGGCATTATTTCTGTACAAGACGCTCAGCGCACGCGTCAGAGGGGAGAGTTAATTTCGGGGCAATAAGTGTAGTGAGATCAAACGTATATACGTATATGAGAAAGTTTGTGCAATGTATATTGTGCCGTTTATTTGTTATATTTTCATACTTATACAGAAAATTCTTCGAAAATGACTACGAAAAGCATTTCTTCATAAAATGCATTCTTCGAAAAAATAAGCAAACTATAACAAATATTATTAGTCTGTTCAAACGTTTTGAAAATTAGTAAAATATTAGCGCTATTGCTCTTTATAAAATAGCATAAAATGTTATTCCCCCCTCTCTCTTATCCTCTACCTCCCTCTCTACCCCTTTTTAGATACCTCTCTTTCTCCTTTCTCTCTCACACATCACTTCCTCTCACCTTTCTATCTTCTTTCCTACCTCAATCTCTCTCTCTCCTTTCCAATTTTTCTCCTTTCGTTTTTATCTTCCTCTCTCCCTCCCTCTCACCACGTATTTATGCAGTTAAGGTACAAAAAGTGCTCAAGTATCATTATTAAGATAATTGGAAATTCACTAATCGACTTATACTAAATTTTGGAAAATAAAGAATAAAACACATTGACTTAAAATAGTATTATTAGTTTTATGCAGCATGAAGCCTTAAGAAAAATGTTATGGTTATTGAACTGCTAAAAATTGTTTAAAATAATATATTTCACTACAATAATCTAAATTAAGCATACAAAAATTTATCGCCGATAATCAAATTACTTTTTTAATTAAATCGTAATAAAACAAAAATGCACCTTTCACCAAAATCATACAGATTAACAGTGTAACAAATTATCATATATCAACAATTAGGTTTTTTGTTATTTAGAGAGATGAAATTATTCATAGTACCAAAATAAATTCACTAAAAAGGTTTTGCTTTTTGGAATTGCATTTCAAAACTAAATAATAAAAATTTATACGAGATCAACTAATTTTATCGCATGCGAACGGTTTTGCCATCATTAGGCAATAAAATTGGTGGAAATCGCACAAAGTTTTATTATATAGTTTTTTTGCCAAAATAATAGAAATTTTAAAATATCAACTGTGATGTATAATTTACAGCACATAAAAACTAATATTGTGGTTTATATCACGTAAATAATCACAAATATTTAATTAGTCAATACAAAATTGTTGAAAATCCTGCTTCTCCCCCCACAGTCGCAGTATATTTTACTCCCAGCTTTAAGCATACGACCGCTATTGCACTCATCAATCAGAAGCTCATTTAAACTTTGTTCTCTTTTTATGGAAGAAATAAATTTCCATAAAAAACTGGTATGGTATGCCGAAATCTGATGAATGAACCCTAGATGCCATCCTTCGATGGAGGGACGCAACATTCAATGTCCCTCCAGCGATGTTGCCGAAGAATTGTTTTTCGAAGATTTTTACGATGCGATTTATTAAATTCCATCGTACTTTCGAATCATTCTCCTACATTTTTTCCGACGCCGAAAATTACCTAATTTTAACGGAAAGATATTTTAATTCATTTTAGAATAAGCTTTCTATTTCAATGTTCTGCAATTTTCCACTTAACATAGTTCGAACATATACTTTCGGGCGTCTTACTTTTGATGAATCATGGGATCCGAACATAAAACTGCGATCAACTTTAAAGAACTTGAATATTCGAATATTTCGAGTAGAACCGTTAAACCGTCTCTTTCTCCTTCTCACGAAGGTATTCTGGCTATTGTACATCAAATATTTGCCTAAACACGTGCATTCATCTCGTGAACGAAACGTTTCGGGAAGGAATTTGGTCCAACTAGCTCCACGATTTCATCGTACAATATGCTTGCCCAGAACAACGTACTTGGGCGGAAGAATGCAGGAACGAATATCCAAACAGTAAACATGGATAAAAAATATCCAAGCTACGTCGAAAGAGATCTAAATATTTTATGGGAAATATTTTTTTTATTGTGTGTCCGAGAAACTTTTGCTTCGGATAAAAATGGAATTTTTTAAAACTTTCCATATTCATAATGAATGTTGATTCAAAAACTTAGTGTAACGGCTATCATCATGTATTTTCCAATCATTAGTGATTAGGTAGTTGGGTGCATTTAGCTCAATGCCACATACACCCATTCCTCGTTTTGCATGGAACATACATTTCTGAACAAGTAGTTCTGGAAAGAACTAATCTGCCTACTTTCCTTTCAATAAAATTTTAATATATCACAAGTAGGAATGTACATAGGTTTCCCGTGGTACAGAAGTGCTTTTCGTCAAATTCGCCCTAGTATAATCGTATAATAATGTATTTTCTTTGCAATCAGAAAATAATTTTTCCCATATTGTGGTAGCCCTGCCTTTTTGATCCGTTCTAAACATATTTATCTCGTTTTTCCATTGTATACTCGCCCCACAAACGAAATTTCTTTGAAATTCCTTCAGCCAATATCTTCCAAATTCATAGTTACAGAAAAACTCTAACCTTGATATTATGGTAGCCCTGTTTAGTCGACCCGGTTAAAATATTTTGGTTATTTATTTATATGAAGATTAAAAATACTATGTTTGGTTAAAATTCATTAGGTCAGTTCTCTAGAAATGCGTGTAAAAGAAATATTATTTAACTTTTTACTGTAGTAGCCCTGCTCCTTAGCTCCGCTTTAAAATCTTGATTTCACTATGATATGTTGTTCAAATCTTATATACAACATTTAATTGAAATCCGTTCAGCCAATGGTTTTGTATATAAGTGTATATTATAAGTATTAAATTTGGTTAAAATTGATGTGAACAGTTCAACACAAATACGTGTAAAAATAATTTTTTATCCCTTGTATTGTGGAAGCCCTGCTTTCTATATCTATACTAAGCATCTTGATTTTGTTATTTTATGTTGCACGCCTACTTCATACAAAATTTCGTTGAAATCTGTTGGGCCAATTCCTTCCAAATTCATAATTACCGAAAAGTTTAACTTTGCAACTGTGGCACTCCTGCTAAGTCGATCCGATCCAAATATGTCATTTTGGTCATTAATTTATGTGAATATTCTATATACCAAATTTAGTTAAAATCGGTTCATTCATGAAGATGTTAGGGGGACACACACGCACACATATACACGGACACCGAGGCGATCTCATAAGACTACTTTCCATTTTTTGGAAAGTAGGCTAAAAATACCGTGCAAAGCGAAACCGTGTTAAGTGGGCTAGGTTTCTCGATCTGGATACATGAGGTTACCTTTGAGCGCCGCATTCAGTTCAACGTGCAACAATTTAGATATTATTATAGCCTCTGAATCGAACTGAAATATTTTTATGATTTTTATTGTGTGTAGACTGTTCATAAATGAAATTGATAGCCGTTCAATTCGAGATGTCAAACATTTTGTTAAGTTCCACTAATAAAACTGATGCATGTTTTCAATAAATTTTGCAGCCAAAAATCTGCTAGCTATGAATTTTGGTTTGAACATTCCTGTTAAATTTATTCCTTCGTTTTTATTGGAAGTAGTATTTGTCTGGGGAGCACTGTCTCTCCGCAAGTTTGAATTCTGTCGTAAACAGTTAATTTTATGGTCGTCATATTTAATTCTATTCAAACAAAAAGCCTAGAGCAAGGGATCTCAACAAAGATCTTCAGTGGACGAACTTATGCATTTTTTATAAACTTCATACATTCGAGGTTATTACGAGGAAAGATTTAGTTTCTACAAGCTCTTTGCACGTAGTGTACGAAGGGAGGTCGTGTCTACTCATCCGTTCGCCTACTTCGTCTCGCGAACCACTCGACTTATTTTTATGATGTTTTGTGTGGCAGATCTACAAAAAAAAGAATTTCAATCAAGTTTCATTTTGGTATATTTAGATTAATTACAGCAATCGCAATATGTAAGATCCTAATTGAACTCTCACATTTGATGCACGCACTGTTTATGCCTGGTCACTAAGGAAACATTCTTAATTGTTGGCCGTACTTATAAGAAGAAATTTCCAAGTTTTATACCAGCTATTCGAAAATATTTTATATAGGATTAACCTTCGGTATTTTAATTATAAATCAAAGGACTATTATGCATTCCTAGCAAAATTATCAAGAAAGCGTTTGAAAATCTGTTTGGGCCCACATGGACTTCTACACCTTCAAACAAAGTTGATTGATATCACTAGATAATATACATTCATGTAATAGTTAAAGAAGCTTTTTAATGGCATAATATTGGAGAGCAATTTGAAGAACAAATCAAACTGCTCTGAAACGTTAGCGAAAAAAATATATTTTTGTCTAGATTAATTTAAAAATATTTCGTAATTTTGGGTGTGGTCATTTATGTGACATGTATGCACATTGCGATGGCTTTGAAATTGGTAGCCATTCTTGAATACAGCCGCCAGAGAGAATGTTTCTCAGTTTCTTGAGAGAAAATTAATAAATAAATTAGAAATTCACTTCAGTCAAGAGAACACCTACATTCCAAAACACGACAGATAGGAAAAGAAAAATTCAGATCGCTATAGAAACCAATTTCCGACTTATGTGAATGCAATACAGCCCATCAAGTGAGTATAAAAGCGTCTTATTAATGTGAAAAGTCCCAAGCCCTTTTATGTATCTAATATCCCTCAAAACTAGTAAACCACTCAGGATTTCACCAGCCAGATGCCTCATATTGATGTAGTGGTAGGGCACGGCGCACATTTTCCCTCCTTTCCTTCCTCTGCTGAAAGCGCGAAGTGGAGGAGTACCGGATTTTTCACTCCGAAAATGCCTCCCGCACACATCTTGGCCTCGAGGCTCGCCATTCCGAACAATATATAAGACAAGTGGCACTCTCCCCCTCCTAACCCATTCGCCCCCCTCCACACTTTTAACTCGTCCCTAGACGCTGTTGCTTCTCTCCGTCTTTTTTTTATAAAAAAACACGATCATTCTTCAGTCTCGTCTCCGGGGTGACCCACTTCGTGGAGCGCCCGTGGTACGATCCGCGTCAAGCGCACATAACTCACTCCCCTCCCTTTCTCCCACCTACCCTCTCCCTCTCCTTCCTTGCCTTCCGTAATCTCCATCTAACCACCCGCGCCCCTTAATCACGCCCAATCCGCACTCTCGAAAATAATAAATCCTTTCCTTGCATCACCCACTCGGTATTTTTCCCTCTTTTCTTTTACGACTAGATAGCAGAGCAGACACGCGCAAGAAGAACATACCACTTTAATTTCACTCCGGAGCGCCTCAATTATCTCGGTTATCCCACAATCCGACGGACAGACGAAGAAAACGCAAGAAAAGTTGAGGAAGAAGGAAAGGCGAGGGAGAAAAGGGAAGGAGAGGAGGAGGAGAATGGCAGTAGAAAGAGGGGAAGAAAGGAGGAAAGTGGGGAAGGAGAAGGGGGCAGGAATGGAAGAAGATGAGGGGAGAGAGGAGGAGAAGAGGAGGAAGGGAGGAGAGGGAGGGAGATGAGGGAGAGAAAAGGAGGCAGAAGAGGGAGGGAGAAGAGGTAGAGAGGAAAGGGAGAGCGGGAGAGATAGATAGATATCCGTTTTATCTGGGCGAGATTGAGACTAAGCAGTCCCTTCTTCAATCTAACATACTGTCAATTACAAACAGGAAGAAAGTAACAAAGAATAAAAATAAAATAAAAGATTGTATAAATAAGATACTACATAAGTACAATGCCAAGTTAGCATTTCTGGAAATGAAAAGACATGGAGATTTGTTTATTTGTGGTGAAAAATAAGGGAAATTAAGGTACTATTCCTTAAGGAGAGGGAGAGAGGAGTTAGATAGATAAATGTCTTTATGCGGGTGAAATTTAGACCATGAGGTCCACTCTTACATTTAAGAGAAGACGAGAGGGAGAGAGGAGAGTGAGAGACGAAAGCGAGAGACGAGAGAGAGGAGAGGGAGAGAGGAGAGGAAATGGGGAGAGGAAGAGAGTGGGAAGGAGCGGGAGGGAAGTGGAGAAGGAGAAAGAGGGGGGAAGGTAGAGAATGGGATGAGAGGAAGAATAGAGGCAATGCAAGTAAAGGAAAGAGGTGAGGAGAAATTTAAAAGAAGAGTGGATGTTCTAAAAACGGGGTGGGTAAGAGAGATGGGATGTAGCGAGGGGAGAGATGAGATTGAGTGGAGGTTGCATCACGGGAGCGAGGAAGAATTGTGGGTCGTTTCGCACTCAATGACGGGGATCCGGGTCACTAGAGATAGCCATATGTCGCAGTTGCGCCACTTAATTATGGTTTGTCCGGAATGAGACGTCCTGATACTTTCGCGGCCAGAATGCGGCCCGTTCAATCTTCGCGATAAAGTTGGGTGGAAAGTGGATAATCGATCGGCCCCCGTCATTAAGCTCGCGGAAAAGAGCTGATTGGCATTCTGTGTCGTTTTCGGAATTAGGACGCGGCGATTTTTCATGCGAAAATTCCAATCTGCGATTGAGGCGATTCCATGGATGAATGCTTTGTGGGATCCATCCCCAATAACGGTGGAAAAAACATTAAAAATAAGCGGTGATTATGGCAATATGACATCAGTGCACGAGAAATTTTCAAAAGCAATTTTATCGATTCTTCTGAAGAAAATGAAATTTTCCCTTACAAAAATTCTTTTCTATGAAATATTCAAAGAAATGGTATTAATAACTTACAATGTAACATTTAAAAAATCAGTAACCGTTTTAGGAAATGGATATTTAGTTATTAAAGTTCATGACCCTAAGAGCCTATTAAAATATCACTAAACTCTTCTTAATCCGAATTTAAGACTCGAGCGTTTATCTATATTTCGCTTAATAGTCATCATCTGGAATAGAGATGTTCTTAAGCGCTTGGTTAAAAAATTAAATCCTTATAAGGAAACATATGCATGACAATAATGCAAAAAGGGATCGATAGAAGTTTGGAGAATCCCTTCCCATTTTAATGAACACATTGGAACTGATTCACTAGAGAATTATCAGGCTCGTCTTATTGAAACAAAGTCAAGAATAAGCACTTGAGTATCAAAAATTGAAAAAAATAAGTATATACTTATGTACTTATCCTAGTTATGTCCAATAGCAATAACAGATTTATGAAAAATCAAATGCGCATTTCGGCTACAATGAATCCATTTTCAGTGGTGTTTCTCCAAAATTAGTTTCTAAATTTTTAATTGAAGAAAAATACTTACATCAGTATGTCTAGTTGATACTGATTAGTAAAATAATTAACTGAATAGTGATGGATTATATATTTCAGCTATAGAAAACCAATTTCTCATCGATATTTATTCGATGTGTGTCAATTAATTCATTGTATCTTCCTGGACGTTTCATAAGAGCATCTTACGGTCATATCCCAGCTTCATTTCCCTCTTCTCTTTATCCCTCACCTACTCTGCTTCACCTCCTCCCGCAAAATCGTCCTACTCGAAGGCTCCTCCTCTCGTTTCTATCCTATTCTCTTCTCGATACATCCCTCATCGACCTTCAGATTGATCGTTCATTCGCTGCCAAAATCCATCTCTGCAAAACGTATTTCCTGTCGGCTTCCGTTCTCACATGTCATCTTTGGCATATTTCGTCGCGACGCTACTTTGAAAATCTCGCACAAAACGCTCTCTCGGAAAACTTTTGTAAATAGGACCTGTTTATCGCTAGAGTGCGGGTTCGAGGAGAATAAAAAAGGGTGGGAAGAGGGAATGGAGAGTGAGAGAGAGGTGGACCGAGCGGCGTCGCTATGCAGCTGCGGCCATTCTAGAAGGAGCCGACGTTGGCTGTGCGACAATTTCCCGTTCCCTGAGCCAATTCCGCGTTTGGGAGGCTTCAACGGTGAAGGGAGCGAGAAAGGGGGAAAGGGGAGGAAAAGAAGTACGGACACGCGTATTTCGTCGAGGAAGGTCGACGCTAAGGTCACATCGCCCATCTTCCTAGGCTACAGCGGCTAATCAAATGCGTCATGAAGATTGATGAAAAAAATAAAAGGTAAAGTTCACACGCGAAAGAGTATTTGCGCTTCGATAGCTTAGCGAAAAAAATAAGAAAACCAATTGATTATCTTAAGGTGGATGTTTTAGTTTCCCGTGATCTAATTTTCTTTAAAATAAAAGCCTGAAAATCTCAGCGCACAAATCCTCCGTTAAATCTTAATTAAACGGATATGTTTCGCATTTAGAGCTAACTTTTTAACATAATTTCATTTGATAGCTGAACTTTGAATGACACCTTAGTTCATTTTGTATTGTATAAGTTCTACTATATAACTGCATTGCACACATAGATAAATTCATACAAACACATGTATAGTTGACAAAACCGCGGTAGGTAAAACCCAGGACATATGGGAATAGGAGGTTAGGGGAATCCAAGGATAGTGTAAAGCGTCTAAGACATCCATTTCCGTCGGCACCAGTCAGTATAGACTAGTGTGCTCTGCGGGAACAGGTATAATGACTGTAAGTACAGAGTTGTACACAGGGTTGCCAACCATCCGTAAATTTATGGGCAGTCCGTAAAAAAGAGCAAAAATTGTGCGTGTCCGTAAGGTCCGTAAAAATATTTATATGTCCGTAAAAATGGTAAGAAATTTCCATCGGTTTAAAGCAGTTAACCTTTTAAGTCAGCGTACCCCTTAAAATATTTTTGACGAAATTCGTGTCCTCGGGTATATTTTAAAGTTAACAAACTCGATTATTATTGTGTAGAGTCTACAAATATATATGTAATTTCTAATTATATGATTTAAATATATTTTATGCATGAGATATTTATTAGATTTTGCTTCGCAATTTTTACCTTAGATATTCAATATCGTATCTCTTTGAAAGATCTCGCGTATCCCCAGGCATATGCGTACTTTAGGTTGAATACAGCTGATTTATAAAATATATGTTTATCTTATATATTCTCATTTTCCTTAAGTTAATATATGTGTGTGCGTGCGTGCGTGCGCGTGCGTGTGCGCGTGGGCGTGTGCGTGTGTGTGTGTGTGTACATACAATAGAGTCCCGATAATTCGACCTTCGATTGTCCGACATTCCGCGTAATCCAACATAGCCATAGGGAGCTCAATATCTGTGGCGAAAAATTATCGACAAATTCGGACGAATTTTTGAAATTTAAAGCGAAGTTTCGTTATCTCTTTGACATCGAAGGATTGTTAGGTGAGCAAATATATAACTGCGATGAGACAGGTTTAAACTATAAAATGCTGCCTTCAAAAACTTGAGCTTCCCGGGCTGAAGCTTCAGCTCCTGGGTATAAACAAAGTAAAGAAAGAGTGACGATTCTAGCCTGTAGTAACGCTCCTGGTAACCACAAATTAAAACTCGTACTTATTGGAAAGGGCAAAAAACCACGAGATTTCAAAAACCTAGCTCCTACTGTTCTACCACTTTTGTATAAGTACTGCTACTGATGTCATATTATTGAGACGCTGGCGCGACCTCGCCGCAAGGAAAAGAAACAAAGCCTGGAAACAAACCTCAATTACTAAATTTTTAAACTATGACTTTAACTTCAAATAATAGTATTGTGCTCTATTATGTTAGTTGTACTGTTGTACTGTAGAATAATTATTAATAAACTTCATTTCATACTTTTGTTACACTTCAAATTTTTGTTTCGTTTCGCCCCGTTCTTTTCCGTATAGTCTGACATTTTCGGTAATCCGACCACTCCTCGGTCCCGTTTAGGTCGGATTATCGAGACTCTACTGTGTGTATATATATATATATATATATATATATATATATATATATATATATATACATATATATAATATGCTTTGTACGGAGTATAGCTTTGTACGGGACAGAAATATGGACTCTAAGGAAAAATAACATCAAGTATTTGGAAAGCTTTGAAATGTGGACTTGGAGGAGAATGCCGAAGATAGAATGGACAGATAGAATGAAAAACGATGAAGTGCTACGAAGAGTAGGAAAGAAGCGAATGATTATACAGACTATTAGAAAGAGGAAGGCAAACTGACTTGGACATTACCTAAGAAGAGAGAGTATGATTAAAGACGTGTTAGAAGGAAAACTAGATGGAAAAGGGGAAAGAGGTAGGAATAGGTTTCCGCTGATAGACGATTTGAAAGGGAAAGAGAGTTATCAAGATATGAAGAGGACAGCGGAAAATAGTAGTATATGGAGAACCAGGTTTAACCATGAATAATCACGGACCTGTCTACGGACAGACTACCTATGATTTTATATATATATATATATATATATATATTGGTGAACATAACCAACATATGTGTTGGCGCGTTAATTTAAAACATTAAGTTTTTTCTGGGATTAAGTACATTATGAAACTATAAATAATGAGCTCACGCCATCTTCCACAACTCCAAGTAGAATACAAAGAAAATCATGCAACACATCCGTTGAGAGCCTTCACATCAGGTACAAAATACATTTTGGCACGCCTCGAAGTCCACGGGTAACGAGGATCAATTGAAAATAAAAAAACGAACTTCGGGACACCGGCGGCATAATATCCCGGGGGCTGTATCCGATATGGGCCGTAAGAGCCGCTTGAGTTTCGCCTTGATGGATAATCTACTGAAGGGAGATTTTCACGGATCAACTATTCGAGCGTTTTACCAGGGCTGCGGAGCTAGGGGCCTTCCCTCTACGAGAGAAGAGTGGGTGGGCGAAAGGAAGCCTCTCTCGCCCTCCATTCCCTAACCCCACCCTCTCTCTCTCCCCTCCCCGCCATCTCTCTTCCCTCCCCCCTCCCCTCTCTGTCGCTCATAGAGTGTTTCTCCCGCTTCAACGGATCCAACGCTCTCCAAGGCCCGATAAATAAGCAGGGCTATTTTTTAAAATCTTATATTCCTATCGACTTGCTAACTATCTCGTTTTTTTTAAATAAAGGAGATCGCCATATTTTTTCACGACAGGTTCCGGATTTCACAGGTCGTTTCGCGCATGAAAATTCAATCCGTTGAGCCCAAGTGGGGTATAGTATGAAGAATTAATTTTGCGTAATCGTGTGAATCTAATTAATGCATGGAATTGTGAAAATGATATTGATGGTCTCTCTCAAAAACACGGAATTTTTTTAATCATAGCTTTCCAAATGACCAAATATAAATTATTGATGACATCTGTGTGCTGTTTCGAACTATATCTTACAAACTGCTCGATTTATGAAACATGTACACGCAAATCTTCTAAATAAAACTATCTTATTCTATATTATCGAATTATTATAATTATGGAATTGAATATTTATAATTTTCTAGCATTAATGTTTGCTGATTGATATCATTCTTCGTGAAATTGTATTTATTTTTATATTTTGAACAGCATAAAAAACACATTTCTTCTAGTAGATAAAACACAAACAAAAAACCATTTCGCAGGAAATGTGACACGAGGTTTGAAACTTCATTTTATAAGGAAAACTTAAGAATTATTTATATTATCCTGGCAGAAATGTCATATCCTACACAATTTATGTAAACATAAGAATTTCTTCACAATATCAAAATAATTAGTGATATAACAGTTCAATTGTATATTTTGAATTGAATAATATATTCTTGATAGATTCTTTCAAATTATAAACTATCAGTAAATCTGTATGAGAGAGTTGTGTAATATTATTAGTGTTAAAGTGCGTTTAAAAACAAGTAATATACCAAAATATAAAGTTAAATACCTTAATTTAATTATAAAACTTGAATGGTTTTTCCACATTCATGTTCATTTATAAATGGTTGTGTGTTTTTATAAATGGTTGATGATCGATATTATCATTTCAAAAATTTCGCAACATTCTAATTCCATTTTGTCTTTCTTTTCGAATTATTTAACCCCAAGGATTACGAGGTGGATCTGTATCTGAGGCAGAAGTGGCAAGACGAGAGACTCAAGCACGAAGAGATCACGGAGGCCCTCGACTTGAACGACCCGAACCTGGTGAAGGCAATATGGAAGCCGGAAGTGTACTTCCCGAACGCCAAACACGCGGAGTTCCAGTACGTCACGGTGCCAAACGTCCTCGTGAGGATCAATCCAGACGGAGGGATCCTCTACATGCTCAGGTGACGAAACAGCAATTTAGTAATTAGTCAACAAACAAAACAAAATGCTTGCAACGCGGATGCCTGTTGTTTTTGTATTCCTTGAAGTAGATCATCATTTTAGATCCTATGCTGTGCAGTACCTTTGTAAATGTCATCTTTTTACTCTTCGGCTATTTGGGAGATGGCATGGAAAGTAAAGAATAAAAACAATAACCGTTTCCATCTAATTATTTCAATGTGCTTAATTTTTTTCACAGTTTTAAACATTAAAATAATATTTTTAAGTACCTATTTCTTACTTTTGTACGTAGCAGTAAGTTGGTTGACGAAAATTCTTAGAACATCCAATGCGAATGTTAAGACAAGAATAGTGTTTTAAATGGAATCTAATTCTTAAATTTCTATATTTTCCTAATAATTTCATATAATAGTCTTAGGAATGATACCTGCTGCTTATTATAATGTTGCTTTTCTGTCTAATATCTTTTCTTCCCAATTTCTTTTTTTTTATCGAGACTGGTCTGCGAATAGATGGCCACAATTCTATCCTAGTAATCAACTATGCGCTTTTATGCAGTAAAAGTACTAGAGACTTAAAAGCTGAGCATTTACTTCAGGAAGATAAAAATCAAGAGGTTATCTTGGGTTGATGAACCTTATTGCCCCTAAGTATAAGAATATTTCAAATGCACCTATCGCAAAATAAAATGCCCCTGCACTTTTGAAATGACAAACTTAGATGCTGTCACGTCAGCTCCAGTTAAACAGACGCAACATCACGGAGGGATATTGTGCGATGCAGAACTTGTCGGTTCTAGGTTTGTCGGTAATCCTCAGAAAGATCTTCCGTTCGAATTGCGGTTCATCACCGCTTGAACTTTGCTCCTATCCAACGAATCCTCGATATTTGCGAAAGGTACGAAAAAACTCGAAACAAGAGCAAGAATGAGAGCGCGGCGCGCGGAGGTGAGACCTTTAGCAGTTTATCTTCCGACTGCCCATTCAATAACTCGAGGGCAAAAGGAGGAGAGAGAGAGGGCGTTTTAGCGTAGGAATCGACCTTCTGGAGCGGACTGCTCGTTTCCGGTCAAAGAGAAACAGAGAAGGAGAACCTGTAAGGAGGGAGGAGTTGCCGCAGCCGTGATGGATGTTCTTTTCCCTCCCTTCGATTTCTGGATATTATGGATTTCCGTCTGGAGAGAGAGAAAGAGAGAGAGAGAGAGAAAAAAAGGTCAACGGATGATGTCAAAAGGGAGGAGGAGAATCCCAGATGGAGGTGAGACTCAAAGGGAACGGTACATGGGAACAATGAAAAAATAGATCCGGATGGGACGAGAGGAGAAAAGTGTTGGTGTTGGAGGGAAGACACTCTCCCTTTCTTCGATTCGCTTTTTTTCACTCGAATATCGCCCGCCGAATCAATCTACCGGATGAAATATATCAGAATGCTGGAGTCGAAGAGCTCAAGGATGAAGATTTGATTGACAAAGATGAAAAAGTAAACGTAATCAACCGTAAATTGATGTAGCAAAATGATTACAATGCAAAAGCCCCTATCCCTGCATTATTTCAACATACCCCACGAGATAATTTAACCAACAGATTATCCATCACTGTGGCAAAAGTAAAAGTGGAATAAAATGCGAATTTCTATTGAGGCTATGAGATTCCCAAAGTCGATAAAACTATTTTCTCACTAGCCCATTAGTATTTGTGACATTGTTGGAAATACGCTCCATTCCTGCCGACTTGTTCGTCGAAGGAATTCTTTGATATTGGGTCGTATTCGTGGAAATTATTTGCATATGCAGAAATATGGATGGCTAGAAAGATTTTAACATTAGTGGATCTGCAACGCTTCCACCCTATGGAAACATAACTTGCCAAATTATTTCTCAAACCATCAATCTAATAGAAAGTCAATAAATTTGCGACTAAAACTGCTAAAAGCTCTGATAATATAAAACGCTTTATCGTGATAACTGCCAATGTCTTCTTTCTAACGTCTGCTCTCTTCATAATGACAGGAAAGGCTCCGGAACAACTTGGATTCATTGGAGTCGTCGGAAGTAATCTGAACGATCTCGACGGAAACATTACGGCTATATCAAAGCCAAATTGTTGACGGAATCTGCAATAAAGCGTCCATCTCCCTTCAGCGGCACGTTGCAGCAGGAAGCAATTTTGCCCCCCACCCTCTCTCTCTCTCTCTCTCGTGCGCTAGGGGAAGGAGCGAGGTGGTGGGAAGGAGGAGATGAATCTCCCTAGAATAGCCCTTCGCGGAAGAGCCGATAGGTGGGCAGCCTATGGAGCGTGACAAGGGTATCGAAAGGGTGTATCTGATCTCGACGGCCGACGGCGCTCAAAGGTCTTAAAGGGATCAAACCAACTCTGACCGTCACCTCATTACCCCCTCGGAGGGTGCACCAAGCGGAATGAATTTGATTCTAAGATTCTCCGCTCAACCGTGACGAATAATCCGCATTCGACATGAGGGGACCACGGCTACACTTTCCCCCTTAATTCGATCAAATGCGAGGGCCGGAGAGGCGATCCAAGATGAAGGGGTGTTAAATGCACAGCGGAAAAGTAAAGAAACATGATCCGGAAGTTTATTTCCCAAATGTGATTCTTCCGTCCGTCGCCACCTCGTGATATTCGACTAAATACGCGTGACGCGACTTCTGATTGAGATACCGAGACGATATAGACAAGCTTTTGAAATTTTGCTTTTCTTAAGCAGGGCGAGCCGGGGGGCTGCTCAGGACGCCAAAGTACTGGGGGCGCTAACCCAACCATCTATCTATACATTACTATACAAGTGAATAAATGTTGGATACCAATGTATATCGCGGGGCAGGCGAAAATCTAGATGAGATCCCTTTTACATCAATTATTTTACGGAGCAATGAATAAATGAGCATGTTCTTTTAAAAATTTCTTAATAAAAATTTACGGAAGGGGACGCTGGAGCGGTTTCTCGGGTCGCCCTTCATTTTTAGTCATAATTCCTGGTGATCTGTGTGTGGGTGGACGTTAAGCTTAATCTTTTTATGTGCGTAAAGAATTCACTTCACAAACTTAAATACAATTTAGATTTTATGCTCGTGAAGAATTCACTTCACAAACTTTAATCCAACTTAGCTGATTTTTATAATCACTCTTGCACTGTGTTCAAGTAGAATGATTTTTAAAACGGAGCATTCTGATCTGATTTAACAACGGGAACGCTATGGGCTTCATTTTGTTTCAAACGGAACGGCGTTTCATTGCGTTTCCACACAATTCGAGCGTTACTCCTGCATCAGGGTATTAATGATCACTGTGAAACAAGCTAGGAGTCATCTCGCTTGCTAAGATTTCTAGGGATATTAAGTATATTTGACCATCAAGCTTGTTATTGTCTATTCTTCGACATTAAGATACAAAAATTATATTAAAGTAGTCCGGGAGTTGTATCTATAATGTTTTTAAAAGGTTTTCCTCAGCTTTAAATGCCTAGCAACGGAAGAAGCGCAATCGAAGAGAACGCACGAAAGGAAAGAAAGAAAGCATTAAGGTGAAGATGAAGATGAAAGATAGGAATTTCTATGCCAAATATCGAGCTATCAGGAGCCAATGGCATTAGCAGACTCCAATTGTGCCTAAGTTTTATGCTTAAATCATTCATTATAAGATAAAGATAATAATAGACAAAATATTTATGAAAGTTCTTCATTCTACATATAAGTGAAACATTTTAAGCCCTCTATTTTTTGCAGGCTAAAACTCACGTTTTCGTGCATGATGGACTTGGCTAAGTTTCCGCTCGACAGCCAAATCTGTACCATGGAAGTCGCAAGCTGTAAGTAAAGCAAAGTAAATCAAAACATTGGAATATTTTTGCCAAGGCTTCAGTCTATAAATACGGGAAAAGATTAATGAGTTACCCTCATGAGTTTGTGTTTATATTGAATATTTGTTTCGCTTAAATTTGGAGCTATGTATGTTGCTAGTGCTGTAACATTTTTATTAAAAATACTAATACATAATATCAACTACATGTATTTTGCAATCTAGGTTAATTATAAGATGTAAATTAAACCGTTTTTTTAAAAGTTATTGATATTTTGAACAGCATTCCAATTATATTAGCAACTGAATATGTCATTAAACCATGCGTTTGACTATGCGATGCAGTATTACATATTTATATTTTTGCTTGTTTTCCATTATAGTGTAATTAAAAATTCTAAATATTAACGGGATTAAATAAAACCAAAATGACGTGTTAATACTAATTTTCTCTTATTGGTAATAAAAGCTATCATAATTCTGCAGAATCGCTCAGAAAAATTATTTTACATTTAGTTTCTAATAACATGATAAGATTATAATTCCTCTATCGAAATAAGGAACTATACTTTCTGAAAAAAATTAATTTTGTTCGGTTTCAACACTGAATGCTTTCCAGCGTAATAAATGTCATAATAATATGTCAGAACATGCAAATGTTTTCCTATTAAATTATATCTTAATAAATACACAGATGGAGAATTTATATAGATCTAAATAAATTGTTTATTCAGTTTTACAAGGGTGAAAATTAAAAAATTGCTTACTATTGGCATTTAATTCACCACGTTTTCATGCATTTGTTACGCCGAAATTGTCAATGAGATATAATTAATCAATGAATATGATAAAAGGCGTTCAACTTTAATTTTATTTTATTATATATTTTTCTATATAAACTAAACAATCTTCTTAGGAATTTTAAAAATAACTATTTCTCTGCTTTTTAACATAAAAAACATCTGATTGAAAATTTAAATAGGAAATTATAAATTTAAGAACATATCCATCTATATTTGAAATTATTTTTAGACGAATGAACCGTAAATCGCAAAGAGAAATTTAATAAATATGTCTACCACCGAAGAAATTCTGATACCAAGTAAAAAAGTATCCATTTTAGCACTCACACGGATATTTTCGATTTAGAAAATATAGAATAAAGTTTAATGTTTCAAAAATCACATAAGTATAATGTTTCAAAAATCACATAAGTATAATGTTTCAAAAATCACATAAGTATAATGTTTCAAAAATCACGAAAGCTATTGAGAAGTAGGTTATAAACATCAGAGGTGTTTTTCACCATTGTAAATGGCTAATTCTCTCGTTCAAAAGCATAACAGCATCTCTTTTGTTCAAAGGAGATGTGAAATAAACTAGTTTATTTTTATCGTCAGTCGGGTAACTTCTGCAAAGTAAACAACTCCATTGAAATTATGAATTCGATAGTAAATAATATGACTGGGTCTTCAATGGTAAAATTCACAACGTGACTCCGTGGCGCAACGGTAGCGCGTCTGACTCCAGATCAGAAGGTTGCGTGTTCAAATCACGTCGGGGTCAAATTATTTTACCCCAAATCGCAGAAACCTGGTATTCGATGAATATTTTTATCAGATAGCGCAGCAGTTCATGTAAGGTGAGCATTGTTTGAATGATGATAACCTAAATCAGAGATTTGCACCCTCAGACCCATTCGGAAGTATTTGATGGAATAATGTGATCTAAAGATCCTATGCAGATTGGCATTATTCCCATTCGGAAGTAGTTCGGCACTCTTGAGGATCGCCCATAATTGGAAAACATCCCTTACACCAGGGGTGGCCAACCCATGGCATTTGGTATGGTCCGCGGTACTCAGTCGAGGACTCAGCCGAAAAAAAAAATATTTTTAGTCCGAGTGGAACCAAAACCTAAACCTGACGTTTGCTTTGATCCTTTTATTTCTTTCCCATAAAATAGTGTTTCAACTCTAAAATGTTTTAAAAGTGGAGGTAATGATTTGTGTTTGGACTTCGTTTAGTTCTGGTTTCGAAGACTTCGAAGCTAAAAGAAACAACGTCGCTTTCTTCATAAATTCATTCTATATTTTGGACAGAAAAATAGAGAAACATCCACCAAATATCCAATTGGAAATTGCTGACATTAAGAACTTTTAGAACCAACTTCCCCAGATTTAAAAGCCAAATTTGTTCCCGAAAACAACTACCCCGAACTGCATAACCTTGCACTGCGTTTTCTGAGCAGATTTGGACGAACCTACTACGTTTGTGAACACGTTTTAGACAATGAACTTTGTTAAAAACAAACATAGATTTGTTTCAACAGACACTCATGTGGGCAGTCTGCTTCTTTTATCAACGCCGAAAATCAGCCCTAATATTGATAAATAGTTAATTGAAAAGCAAATTCAAAAATCACATTGAGATATTTTGGTGCATCAATATTTTTTTTTATTTATATTTAAAATGTTGTCATTTAAATAAATCTGTTTAAGTATGTTATTGTTTTTATCATTCCTTTTTATTTTGGCATAATTTACACCTTAACCCTTCCAGTCACTATGCTCATTTTTATGGACTTTTTTATCTTAGTACATGTAACAGTTCCATTTTTTAAATACCTCTGATACATAATTTGAACACAATAGTGAATAAATAAGTAAAGATGGAGACTAGATATTTGAAAATGTATAGTACCTAAAAATTTGGTAAGAGAGTCGCTGAAGCATTCAAAATTAAGCACCTGTTTCAAATAACATTTTCTTTCCTCGGTAGAATCCATGACTAAAAGGGTCAAACTCTCCGTAATTATGCATTTAATTTTTTTTTAACTGGCCTTTAGAGCTTTGTTCGTCTGAAATTTCCATTCACCTCAACGATTTAAAAAATATAGCAGTCTCACTCCACCCTTCCTTTCACCCTTTTTCCCATTGCTCCCCTCAGTGAAAAACGCAGCCGCACACATGAATCTAGTTACCCTTAGCGGAAATACCTCGCAACACGCTTAAAATTTTAATAGGCATCCGTTATAAATTACTGTTGTAATCCCTAAAAATTGAATGAAACTTAATCGGAACAATTTCAATGTTTGTATATCGGAGAATTCAATTAAGGCCGACATGCTTTAGCCATTAGTCACAAGATCGTTTAATTTTACGGCATGCTAAGCCATTCGGCCTCTACTAAAGTACTATATGCACGCGTAGGGGATTTTTTTAATGAACCCGAAAACGAAATGGAAAAGGCGGAAAGTAAAATAATCGTTGCCTTTTTTGTCATAATTCGTTTAAGAGACGAACTTCTGATATTTGGTGACATTTAAAAATGTCAAGCAGTACTAGCCATCCAAATGGACACAGGCACCGGATTAGCCGCAAAAATAATTATATTAATCCCAATGATAAATAAAACACGAGTTTTCTCAAACAAACCTAATGTATGTCACATTAACGACGATATTATTTTTTTATATATTGATGGCCATACTAATTTATTTACCTTTCTGGTTTATGCCAGCGCACATTCTAAAATACCGTATCTTTCTGTTAATGAAAAGCTCCAAAGCCCTTCCAATTTTTCTTCGTTTTTTATTTCATTGAATTTTCTTGAAACATTCAATTGAACGATTGGCATATTCTACTCGATACAAAATTATATAAAACTGGAAATTCAATTATAAAAAATTTCTTAACTATCGATTTTGATTAGTTAGAGAGCTCGTTTTGTGATTGAAAAGCATTTCAGGAAAAGCACTAAGTATCAGAAATAGAAAAATTAGTACAATCTTAGGTATCTCCAATAGTCATAATAGCCTTGTTACTGTTATTGGAGATACCTAAGTACTTATTTTTTCAATTAAGTGCACATTCTTGAATTTGTTTTCAGCGATAAGACAAGCTCGATAATTCTCTAGTAAGCCTAATGAATCAGTGCCAGTCAATTCATTAAAATAAGAAGGGTTTCCCAAAACTTAAGCGCTTATTCTTGAATCGATTTTTAATTCTGATTTTTTCAAGTTGATGTAAATATGTATATAAAAGAAAAATCATACAACAGACAGCTTATATATGATAAAAAAACTCTCGAAATGCAAAAAATGAGAAATAGAGAAATTAGTGTCATACAAGATTTGATAGTATCTTAAATTTGATGAAATTATTTGTTGTATATTTAATTAGACTTCTTACAAAGTAAATAGAATTAAATACATCGACCTCCATAATGATTTTTTAAAAGTAAAATGGATCAATAAATATTTTACTCTCGATAAATACCTGTATACACATCGGTTAAATGGATTGTATGATTCTTTGACCAAAAACAAATCTACATGGTTAGAAACTTATCGCGCGTTCCATTAATTTTCTACCGAATGTCACCGAAGAGGATAAAATACAGTTCTCCGACATGCCACCTATATGAATCGCTTCATTCGCACGAATGGCGCGGAGCCATTAAAACATCCTCTCGAGGCAAATGGAAGGGAAGAGTAATCAAACGTCTAGTTATCCGATAACTTGGGTTGGGGAGGCGAAGACGTCAGACTTGAGAGTGAAAACAGTTGAGTGGGAAGAGAGAGAGAGAGGATGTTCCCGGAGACGGAAGGAGGTTTAGAGAGTTCATCAATGGCTCAGTTTAGGCCCTAATGCACCGGCAAATATTGACGTCGTCGCTACGGGTCAAGTTAACGAGCGCGTGGCAAGGTAGGAAGGGACACTATCTTGGCTCATATTTCCCATTATCCTTGGAAAGCGTTCGAGGGCGAAGAACGACGGCGCGTGTCCTAAAAGGATATGGCGTAAAAACGGCTCGGCTACGCTCGTTTATCGCTCAGGGATGGCGTGAGAGAAATGCTCCTTGGCGAAAAGTTTCAGAAGGCGCCTTTACTTCTGTGCTACCATAAAACGTTTTTTTATCTTCTCGGACGGAGGCACGATCGAAAAACTTTCGAAACTACTATCTCCTACTATTCACATGGGTAATGAAATCTCGATTGCATTTGTTGTACGGATAATGGCAATTCGTATTCCGACCGTTTCAATCTTTAAATTTATATATCACGTAATGAAATATAAGAGCAAATAAGTGGAAGGGAAAATTTTCCTTTGGTTATATTTTATTAGGTGGATCAAAATTACGCTTTCAGATCCATTGAATGATTTGAAATGTCATCAACTGAAAAATTAATGTAAGATAGAGTAAAACATTGTGATTCGGCGATTACATATATGTAAAGCCAGACATTAATTTCATTGAATTTAATTAATTTTTTAAGCTAAAGGTCTGCTTCTAATTATTCTTTGTAAATTAAAATGTGTATTGATATTCGATGACGATGATGATATAGTCAATACTTCAACTTTATTTAATCATTAAGTTATTAATATTCAAACGCAATACTAAACGATTCGACAACTTGGCAACATCAAAATGTTATATCATTTCCAGATAGTAGTACATGCTCGACAGCTAAGACAGCATTGCCACATAAGACTTTATTGATGAACCCAACTTTAGTTTCATTATATCAATGTTTAAACATACCTATGACAAAACTTTTTATAAACTTTTCCTATAGCTTAACAGAAATCGTTTTGTCTGTTTCAACACCTCAAAAAGGTCTGGCTACTGGCTTGGATTCTTCGACTATCTGTCGACGCATAAGGGACGGAGGGGAGAATAGGGTTGAGCGGTAATCTGGCAGGTGTCTTTCCTGGCCAGCGACTGCCTATTGTCTTAACGAATATATTTTTACGTATTTCTTTACGTACTTATGTTTGCCTATTTTCTTTTTTTAAATGACACATATATGTTTCTCTTTATTTTTTCACTGTATTTTATTATTATTTAACTTAACTTTCCTATTACTTATCAAAATCGGTTTGTCTATTTCTGCCATCTACATGTGATATTGAGACTTCTTCCACCATACAAGATGTCAAATAATCCATATAATTTTTACTGAAAGAAGTCATAGAAGGAAGAATGTTAGGAAAGAGGCAAAGAAGTAGGAAGAGGAAAGGTATACTAGATGCATTAAAAGAAGATAATTGTTTTGGATAACACAGATGTGAATTGTGCGTACAATACGAACTTTTAAATTGTCATTAAAGTATTCTAAAACTAAAAACCAAAAATAAATAAAATAAAAAAGGTTTTTCAAAATATAATATTTCAAAATGCACTAAAAAGCTTAAAATAAATTTTTGTGTGCACGTCAACAAACAGATTCGTTAGTTTATCTCCAAAATTTGTAATCAGGAAGGGCTCATTTAACAACCATAAAGGACATTTGCTCTGGTTAGTGTTCGTATAAAAGTTTTATGGTGCTCAACAATGGTAATGAGAGAATCTAACTGGAGGTAAACTAACCAATCGATTTGTTGAGGTGGACACAAAAACTTATTTTACGCTTTTTAGTTCATTTGAAATTTTTATATTTTTTTAAATTGTTTTTTATTTTATTTATTTTGAGTTCCAATCAGCATATTCGTTCTTGTCATTCTTAAATTTGATACGTTCCAATTATTTTTGTTTCTTACTCGGTCTACTTTCAATCATTTTCCTGCCGCGCTCAACTCGCCAGTTTCCAAGACAATAGAGGAGCTGAGACTGGAATGGAAGATCACTAACCCCGTGATTATGGGCAAAGGACTGAGGATGCCGCAGTTTGAGATCGTCGACATCGTGGCATCAGACTGCCAGGAATCCTTTCAAATCGGTATTCTTCCTCCTTCCTTCTTACCGTCAAATCAATAAGAAAAATCTTACAATAGCCAAACAAGTTATTTGGAATTAATGAAATCAGACATCAAATTAAAAAATATAATATATTTAGTTTTAATTTATTTTTTCTTTTATTTTCTCGGAAAGGATGAATTTTTTTAAATATTACTAAACAACCCTAGTATATTGCTTTCCTAAAACAAGAAATCGGTTTATCAATTTTAACGAATATATTATTACAAAAAACTTAAGTAAAACTAATATTCCTACTCTTACGATTCATAAAAATCTAACTCTCTCAAATATTTCGCTCAGGAAACTACAGCTGTCTCGTGGCAGAGTTCTATCTTAGCCGTTCAGTTGGATTCCACTTGGTTCAGAGCTACCTGCCCACTATCCTCATCGTGGTGATCTCATGGGTGTCCTTCTGGATGGACGTGGATTCGGTTCCCGGACGCACCACCCTCGGAGTCACCACCCTCTTGGCAGTCTCCTCCCAATCTTCAGGTCTAGTTCCTCCTCCTGTCTCTCAATGGCTTAACACGCAGCAAGCAGATAGGCACGGTAGGCCACACGAATATCTCTAGAGGTATAGACGCCTCGCTGACTCCAGACGCGATTTATATGTACCAACGAAAAATTTCTATGATTGCTACGGTAACGTACGCGCCAGTATGACCAAAATATCGCGGGGATAAAATGATTCAAAGTGATGGCATGCAAATTTTAATGTTATTTCGAGGCCTCCAGCGATTCGTTACTATGAATAGTGTATTGCTTAGACAACTAATATCGATGCATGGAAAATACTAAGTTGTTAGTAAGTACAGCATAGATTTAGTGTACTTTTCTGAAAGCTTTTTTGCTTTGTTATTTTTTACGCTGCTTGCTTTTACCGTTTCACTGTTCATCTATTGTAAAAGTACCGTGTCATATCAACAGGGATTCAAAGTGGACTGCCACAAGTGAGCTATGTGAAGGCGATTGATGTTTGGATGGGAACTTGTGCAGGTTAGTAAATGTGCATAATACACGATATTTTTGTTACCTTCTGATGAATTTATTATTCGAGAATAGCTGGTATACGATACTGAAAGGAAAGCAAGTTAATTTTGTCTCAATAGAATATATATATCCAATCATATAAAAAACATTACACACATTTTTAAACGTAAGTATACATGAGACGAATGGATTTTCCTCACAATTAAATAAAATTCTGCTACAGAATTAAAAAAATTAACTCAAATTTTAGAAGTATCTACGTTACCCAAAGATAAGAGATATTTCGAGTAAATCCTCAAAACTGAATCTCGTAAAAGAGAACTTAATCAAGCAAACTGTTACAAATCGTAGCTAAGGCTGGTGCCATTGTAACCCAGTCGAAAGCAAACTTTCATCCAATTTAGCCTATTTTTTTCTGTTCAACTTCTGGTTAGCCAAGTAAGCCACAAATAATCGCAATCTCAATCTCTAAAATACGTCTGCATCAACCAGCCTTCGTCTTCTGCGCCCTCTTGGAGTTCACCATCGTCAACTACATGTGGCGAAGGCAGCCGGACCTGAACTACAAGGCAGCTGCTGCCGCGACCGCGGCGGCCGCAACAGGAGCTGGAGGCCTCGTCACGCCAGCACCAGTCAACGGAGGCTCCGCACCTCCGGTGTCTAAGGTGGGCTTCCCTGATGGCCCGACAGCGCCGACTTGCACCCAAGAAAAGGCGTCGGACGGCGGAGCGACCACACTAACTTTGGTTAGGGAAAATGGAAAGCTTTCGGTCACCCATCTAATGACACGTTTTTCACAAAAAAGTCTTTTCGCTTGATTTTCTATCCATTTATGTGGCCATTACACCATGCACTGAATTTCACAAGTTGGGCAAGAAAGCTCACTTAGTAGTCGCATGAGGAAGAAGAGCACTTTCTTATTCATGTGGATGGGCTTAATATGTTCGAAAGATGTTACCAACCCCAACCTACGAAGTCAATTCGAGACTTGTATGATCGCAATGTAGAAAAGCGTAGTAATCACGAAATATCAGCAAGGATTAAGAAATATATATTTCAGATCCTAATGCCCGAGAGAATTTAACATTAGCAATGCGCTCCGGACTTTCAAATCATCGTGACAAGCGCGCTTATTCGAAGATAAAAGCACGCATTATGCAAATATGCTTTATTATTTAGCGCAGGGATGCACAAAGTGCGACCCGCCGTCGATGCCCTAGCGGCCCGCATGGGTTTTAACAACATAATCTTAATATTAAACAATCTTTTAACATAAATTTTAATTTGGTAAACCATAAAGTGACCCTTATAGGAGTTAACAAAAATGCAGTAACATGGATATAAAATCGACAAAAATGAGGTGGAATAGTTACTTCTTATAAAAGTGACGACAGGAAAGTTGCTGTAGTTGCTATGAGGGTGTCCTGAAAAGCGGCTAACAATTACGGGTATTACCAAGTTACACCCTTCTCCGGGGCGAAGGATTTTGCTGACTGACTGTGTGTTAAAATCATATTATATCATTATTCTTCATTTTTTCTCGATTACGCGAGTTTAGTGCTTCGATTTTTTCGGAACTACCTTGATATGACATTGCAGATACAGTTCCGTCCCTTCCGCTGGAAAAAGTACTAGTGAAGACATTTACTTATAAATAATTCACAAACGTAAAATAGACTCACAAACTATTTTACGTTTGGCGACTAGTAAAGTGAATCCTAACATTCCAAAGTTTGTTAATTTTAAATTACTTGACCTTTATTATAGTGCGGCCCTCGGCTGAGTAAAAACTGAGTAATAAAGTGCGGCCCGCTGATGTAAAAGGTTTGTGCATCCCTGATTTTGCGCTATATTAAATAATAATGACATTATGATTGGTGCAGATATAAAAATCTGATCCTTTTCCGTACTCTATCCTTAAAATTGCTATTGCGCGTTTGGTGAACGAAATTCATACCCTGGATGTAATTATTTCGGATTCCATTTCTCTTATCAAAATTATCGCTAGGAATTAATCGCTGCTGTATGACATCATTTTTAGAAATCAATGGAGTTTGGAGAGAATTGAAATGTTACCGGGGATAATGTGTGTGAATGAAAATCGATTCCGATTCACTGCCGTAAAAATAAAGGAGAGTCATTCGAGTTTCGCCGTGTGTAATAAGGCAGTCCAAAACAAGCGTCTCTTCTTTTTTCCCAGATGAGGCGCGTGGGATCGGATCCAACATCCCCCAGTGCAGCTGGCATCGTCGGAGTGGTTGGTGCCGTTCCCTGCTACGATTCGCGCCTCCCACAGGTCCAGCCATATCGGGAAATACCGCTATACACCAAAATAATGGCGCGCAAGATAGACGAGTGGTCCAGATTCTGCTTCCCCTTGGCGTTCGCCACGTTCAACCTGATCTACTGGCCGTACTACTTGCTGGCTTAATCCACGAGATCCAGTGAAAATCTCGCCGTAAATTTATGCAGAGCAGTCACAAGTCTTGGATGGAGAGTATGGCGTCTCCGTTTGGATGATTCGTGATGACAATTCTTACCCGATCGACAGAGCACATTGCAGAGAGACGATCGTAATAGTACAATGGCTGATGATATTGCCCAGTCTTTTAAATGTGATGATGTAACTAAACAGAGGACCACGCAGGTTTTCTCACGCGGTTTGAGAGTAACTGTTAATATTATACGCGAGAAATGCAAATCTGTGGACATCTAAGAGGGATATGTCAGCAAAAAACGTGATCGACTGAGAAACATACATAACATACGACATTATATATACTGTCAACCGAAAATATACAATGACTGATTGATGTAACCTTTACATGAATAACGGAGCGGGTTTGACTCTCAAGAGGAAATAAGTAAAGATTATGGAGCACAAAATATCTTAATATGCTTTAAAAATCAACGCTTTTTCCTTTGTGGGTAAATGCATTTTTTTATGCATCCACAGAAACGAATTTTATTCAAAAGAGAAACTTAACTTTCCTGCTACTTGCCTATAATTTAATATGGATAATGTTATCATTACTTAAAACCCACCTTTATCAGAAATATACCTAATGAAAGTTTCAAAGAAATTTAAAATATCTCCTCCAAGTTTATGTTCCATTTCCTTTTAGAAAGTTGATCTGCTGCCATTATTTTGTGTAAAATTTACACTTGGCATAATCCAGAATACTTCCGTCCACCAACCCTATCTGAGGAAGCCCAATATAAAATTGATGTTTCATTATTATCAATTCAGCTTACTGTCTCTCAGTTTGTTTTATTTTACTATTGCTTGTGCTGATTCCTCATGATACATTAAAAACTTTATGCACTCTAATTTTACCAAATTTCAGGATAAAATGACATATCTCCTGATAGAGATTTTAATCTATATGGCCTAGTAAAATATGAGTTGTATATAACTGGATTCCTGAAATTCTTGGCGTACTTGGTGAAAATAATGAGAATCGATTTTTTTTTCATTAGAAGGGCAAGGATTGATGTGACTTATTTGAAAATATAAAAACCAAATCAATGTGATTCACTTGAGTCATATTATTTACTTTCCAATCAGAATGGCCATTCATGGAAGATAGTTTGCTGTCAAATAACCGAAAGTTCACAGAATTACAGACATAAATGTTGTCTATAAATTTCTGTGAATACATTTTAGAGGAACTATAATCTATGCATCTGGTAGAATTTTTGTAACATTATAACATACAAGATTACCTGATTTAATGTTGCCAGTGGAGACAACTAAACCAAGAGACAAATTTATGTATGTGAAACTTGAAGATAGCAACAAAAGAAATGTTGAGAAATATTTTTCTTATGCTGGCATGACAAAAATTCATAATGATTTGTGAGATTCAACATTGGAATTTCAAAAAAATATTTAAAGTGATATATTTCAGCCATTTTTAATATCTGTGTGTTGCCATTCATTTTCCCCGGGTATTTTTATACAAAAACAAAAATTAAATTGTTTACTATATTATATAGTAAATATTCATCCACCATGGATACTGAGGCTCATAGGTTATAATACTTTTTACTTCTCCTAAATGAAAATTATAGTCCTTCTAACTGTATGAATTTAGTGTCAATCATACTTGCCCCCAGGGCTGGCCAAGTGGGAGGTGCAGCGAATGCAAGACATCTGGGCCCCCGATTTTTAGGAGCCCCCAAATTTTGAGTATAAATAATATATTTACATCTTGAAACAAATTCTTGCTTTTTTATTAAATTAATTATCATTATAGTTACTTTATAATTATAAGTACATGTTCTCTCTAAGCTGAAACATTGATGTGTACAAAATGGCAGGTTTTTTTGTCATAGGGGGCCCCAAAAACTTGCTTGCATCCGGGCCCCCAAAAGTACTTGGCTGGCCCTGCTTGCCCCTATAACCTTCACGTTCAAAGGATCCCTACAAAATATATTCCTGGAATTATATTACAAGTAAAGTTGCAGAAAAATGTAGTCTGAGCATAATCTTCTATATTTCAGTAGTTAAACCATTAATGTAACTAGCATCTAAATCTGAATCGAATGTATCCAAAGTGTCACTAAAATGTCTGCACATGTCCATAACTAGTTTCCACAATTGTTGTTTAAAAAATGAAGGTATTTTGCTCAGTGGTTCGTGGTAAGTGTTGTAAAAATAAAAAACTATATTGCAATATATGCATAAAATAAAGATGCTAGTAATATTTTTCCAATGATTAAAAAATTTTCAGAATAAAATTTAAATTTTTGTCAAGCTGTCAATGGCTGTAATGTTATGTTTGAAAGCAAAAGAGAAAAACAGGAATGACATGAATGTTTTTAAATTGAAACAGCATATTAGGTGATTTCAAATAAATTATTTAGAAAATAAAGATGTCCATGTTCAATGTAAAAATCATATTATACATAACCTACTGTGTTATACACAAGTTATTTGTGATTAAGAATGTTTGTGCATGTCAAATAAATTCTTGATGGCCAAAATTAATGCACAGGAAAAATATCTTTGATATATTTACACCATATCTGTTTCTATTAAAAGGGTCGATAATGTTTACAAGGCTCATACAGTCTTGTTCTGAAAGCTGAATGAGGTGCAGTTACTTTCTTTATCCCTTCATACAAATAAGAAACAAAATGGTAAAAATGATTGACGCACAACACTACTTGTAATGAGCTCTTTCATTGGGAACAATAAAGAAATAAATTTACCATAATAATAAAGTTGTAGTTTTACATGCAACTTCATGCAGTTTCTTTCATCCTTACTTTAGTTCTAAATTTATTTAAATGTTTTAAACCAAACCATTTGATTATGTGATTATAAATTCAACTAGAACTTCATGTCTTTCAACCCCATCTGACAATCTTCCAATTGTATTGCCTAACAAGTGTGGCATATAAGTCAAACTTTGAGGTGTTAAAAATACTCCAAAAAATCTCCTGAAAAATTAACGAATTTGGAGTTACGAGGTTTTCACATTAGGATGGCGTTATACTTATCCAACATATTTGATACTGATAGAAAATTGATTGTAAGGATTTAATAAAATAACATTTTGTCATAAGAGCTTCGCTGATTGCGATAATTTTCATAATTGGTACTTTTTAGTATCTGAAAGTAGAGGTTCGACCTATATGGCAAGTATATGCCTAATCATGCACTTTTGGGCTAAAAACTGACCTCGACTTACCTATATGGCAGGTTGAATTATACGCCATGATATAAGGTAGTTATTTCATCATTTAATAAATCTGAAGAGGGAGTCTAAAAATATTTAAGGTGTTGTATAGAAGCATATGATTTTGGATAATAATTTGAATAATTTGCTATTGTAATCCTATCATCTCGCATGATTATATAATATTTTCACTATATTGCAATTGTTTAATCCAACAAATTAGGAGAGAACACCATAGAAGCTTGACTGGACCTTGAGGTTAAATGCCTAAAGGTCTCAACCACATAATCAAAACTTTAAATAAAAAACAAATAAAAATTTGCCGTACAAATATGTACTTGCATTAGCAAAGAATTAAGATAAATGGCTTTTTGAAATGTTTTCTTTCAATCTGATACGTTTTTTAAAGAGTGCATGCAGAAGCTGAAGAGCTCATTTCTTGCAGATCTAAAAATAAATGAATTCAAGGGATTTACTGATGCGAACATAAGTGACAACAGACTGATTATGCCATTACATTTGAGAAACTTGAATTATAAAATCTAAGGAAAGCCAGAAAATGATAGATTTGAACCAAGTTTCCAGAACATGAATGATGATGTCAGTTAGTACAGTTCGGGGAAGAGATGAGAAAGAAAGAAGGATGAGTGAAAGTAACAAAAAATCAGCTGCAGTTAGTCAATGTTATCAGTACATGCCTCAACACTGAGCTAGATTATATGGGACAATGGAAATATGATTATCGTTTTGTTTAGTGTTTAAATGCATAAAAATCTCAAATGTGTCAAAACAAATGCACTAGTGAATGATTAACCCTTTCGCTGCTATCGACACATATATGCGGGCGGGCAGAGCGGTGCCTTGACTGCTAACGACGCATATATGTGTTTCAAACTTTTCCGTTCGCTGCTCAAAAAAAGATGAAAATATTTTTTCGAGATGGTTAATAATCAATATGAATGTAATTGATTGACAAAATAACTTTTAAAATATAAAGAGACTAAAAGACGAACGAAAGAACGTAGACGCGGAGCTCCTAGAGAAAGTATTCAGCACAGGCGTGCTTCAAGATCACTGAACTCGGCGCACACGGCTGACGCAGAAGCTAAAAGTCCATAGCAGCGAAAGGGTTAAATCATACCTGTAGTTTTAGGCCTAATTTAATTTATTAGATTACATTTGTTGTATTAAGCACACAACCATTCCTTCCATTACTATGATTATTCAAGTGCATAGTGCACAGTACTATTACTGAACAATTACTTAAACTTTCTCTTAGAGAAATACAGTCAAAAACTCATTTAGAAGTTGTACCAAAAGTAATGAGCATCATCAGATTGCAGACATTGTGCCTAACATATTGGAAAACAAGTTATGTGACTGGTTGCAACATCTATCCTAGGAAATATAAACACAGGCATGGCATATGCAAATCAACAGTTTTTCCCATAATCCATCCTTACAAGATGACCAACAACAACATAGAGTTTCACTAAAGTGCAGTAATTAAATTTCTCATGGAGAGCATCAGAGCCACAGAAAACTACAACTGATTGTGTCTAGTGTATGGAGATGCCTACAAGGGTGCCAGCAGTGTAAGAAGATGGGTAAAACATTTAAAGATGGAAATACTGACATCAACCACACAGCAGTCAGCCAGGAACCGCCTAAACCATCAACAATCAACAGAAAGTTGATGCGCTTATTAAGGAGGATCAAAGCACACCTAGACATAGGTCACCATATTGTGCAGATGTCTGCTACCTTGGAATATCGTAAAGCTTGCTCCTGATGGTTTTCCTGCTTGATTTTGGATGAATACAAAAGCGCATGTAGATGTGCCAGGACAGTTGCTTCGATAACATGCTACCAAGGTAAATTCGCAAAGAACAACTAGGAAGTGTTCTCCCATACAGTCTGGACTTGGCTACCACCTGTTTGGGTGATAGAAATGCCACCTGAAAAGTCCTCACTAAAAAAATGACAAGGCAGTCCAAAGGATGGCGAGTACCAGATTGCCAAGAGCTAAAACAGACTTCTATGGTAGGGAGATGTTGAAGCTAATGCAGCACTGGCAGAGATGCATGGATTGTTCAGATGCCATTTCTACTTATGTCAAAGAAACTCTTGAAAAAAATGGTTGGTATGAAAAATGCATTGCATTCACAGGGGACGATTGCAATACAATGTTTGGATGATTCAGACAAAATGATGAAGGAAATAATGTATTTGCCAAATTAAAGAAATTGTGGCAGAATAAGACCTTAATTGGAGTGGGCTGCCCTGCACATATTTTGAACAATTGTCTTCACAGTGCCGCAGAACTTTTGGATGCTGATATAGAGAACATTATTTTTTAAATTTACCAGTATTTTCACATTTATACCGTCCGGACTGAGGAGCTTAAGGAATACTGTGAGTTTGTTGAGATTGAATATAGACAGCTTCTATCCCACCACACTTTTTCTGTCCTAAGAAAAACCTCCCATTGTGATCAAAAGGTTCTTTGAAAATGAATTTAGTGAAATTTATCTTTGGCTCATGCAATCACTTATGAGTGTGTTCCATACACACATACAACAAATTGAAAGGGAAAGTAACTCAGTTGCAGAAGTATTAAATATCCTAGTCTCTGAACGAATGGATCACAAATTCATGCCTTTGAAAGTGAAGGAACTCCTATCCAAAAAATGTTATGAAGGACTTGAACATGAATGTGAAAATTTTTGTAGTAATACAAAAAATCTTTATGGTAAGTGCATAGAATATTTGGATAAGTGGCTTAAACCTATGGAATCCATTTTGTGTTTTATGTGGATGACACTTAGTGCAAAACCAAATTGGAATGATGTGGAATATTCTGTTCACTACTTGATCGACAAAGGGGTACCAATTGATAACATTAAGTGTTTTGACCAATTGAACAATCTCAAGAAATTAGCTGAAGGTCAAATTAATAATGAAGACTTTAAAAACATGCTTGCATATCAAAAGTGGGTCAAATATTTTAGTAATTCAAAGGATATTGAATGCCATTCAGAAATGTTGAAAATTGCCCAGTTTTTCTTTGCAATTCTACCTCACAATGCAAATGTAGAAAGTGCATTTTCACTAATGCAGTCAGTGGACAAAAGAAAGGAATAGGTTTAATGTTAAGTCTGTGAAAAGTATTTGTTTTTGCAGTGCAATTTCAAACATATGTCATGCACTGATACATACTTGAGAGGCAATCCAGAGATAATGAAAGAAATTATTTCACAAGACAAATATGAATGGGCTAATCCAAAACATTAGTAAATATTGTTTACATTGTACTTTTTTATTGTTTGCATTAATAAATTTGTCCTCTTTTCTGTCCTCTTTTTTAAATTCAGGATGACCTTTTTGTCCTCATTTTTCAACCAAAAACATGGAAATGTCCTCCTTTTCTGTGTACAGAAGATGGTAACCCTACCCAATATGATTACTTATATTTACAGGAAATGTTTCGGTATGTGTTAGTCATTCCAAGGAATTCTCATACCATACTCATAGTTTATCAATGATCGAGAAAAATTGTAAAACAAATTAATATAGTATTATCAGGTTTAAAATACTAAAAACAATGTCAAAATCTTTCTGAAATTATGTTTAGCATATATTTTTTTAAATAAACAAATTTAATAAATATTACTGTTTATACGCTAATATGTCTGGATCAACTGTCCTTTGCTGAACAGTAGTCAAGTGGAAAAGAAAATAACCCATTTCTTCACTTGTCTATGCTCAAGCCGAATTCAGTAATAATCGTCTCCATGGCACCAATCCGATAAAATGCGATTTAAAATGCAGAAATGCTTTTTTAGCAGAAATTCAAGAAAATACAATCAATTATCAAAATTATGTGATAAGAATTAGAATCTACATGCTTTTCCCCTTAGAACTGTACAAACCTTGCTCCAATATCAGAATTTTAAGACAGTTTAATGTATTAAAGAAAACATCTCTACACGATAGCTTTGAGATTTTCTATGTAGAACAAATAGGGAAAAAGCATTCCTGGAATCGATCCCGGGACTTCAATCTTCGCCAAATAAAATATAGCCTGGAGGTGGACCCTGGCAGCATGAGCCTCATACCAAGATTTATGAAAATCGGTCCATTGGTGCAAAAGTTGTTAGTAGGGGACACATACACACCAACAGGACAATTTCATAAGGCTATGTTTCCTTTGGAAACTGGCCTAAAATGCAGTTTGAATAAAGTCATGTTGTGGAGCCTTAACAGCACAAGAATTTACTCTATATTGTTTCTAATACTATGAACACGGTTCATGAATTGGTGTTGGTGTGCAAAGGTTGAGCAAGACTGGAGGAAGTGGCAGATCCAGGGGGGGAGGGGGCGGCAGGGGGATGATCGCCCCTCCTAGAGCTGAAGCAGAACCAAAAAAATATTAGCTTCACACTTACGAATCAACCCAGTAAAACTTGTAAATTGTAATTTCATTATCTTATTTTACTTAAATGTTTTGTATCAAATGAAAAAGAATTTATGTGAATAATTTTTCAGTGAAAACATCTAGGTAACTGCAATATTGCCCCTTAAATACATTTTATGAATCCACCACTGACTGGAGGCTCTCAAACATCTGAAGGTTATCAAATATGGCTTTGAAGTTATGTAGGTTTAGCCAACTCTGAAATTGAACATTATTAGAATAATTAATGTAATTGATTCTGAAAATCCCTAGTGGACTTTACCCGGTATTTATAAATTTTTATGATGTTATCTAAGCTGTGAATCAAAATTGTTAAATGAAA
The DNA here is from genome assembly GCA_028673005.1 of Tanypteryx hageni. Taxonomy (NCBI): domain Eukaryota; kingdom Metazoa; phylum Arthropoda; class Insecta; order Odonata; family Petaluridae; genus Tanypteryx; species Tanypteryx hageni. The sequence goes on along the minus strand of CM054112.1, from coordinate 239,925,577 downwards.
ATGTGAGCTTTGCTGGCTGATAAAATGATATAAATAAAAATATTTCCTGAAACCAGCAGGTTCGTCAAGGTAAAAAACTTTTCATCGACAGCTGGTCACACACGAAGTGTTGGTTTCAGCCAATGCTGGGGCAAACTTCCCACAGTGAGGCCAAAATCTCAATTGAGTCACTACACTTGGCCCTGAAGATGGTCACCTGGTGGCTGAAATACGTATAGGCCAGAAACTTAGGGGAAGTTTTTGTCAACATTGTTGGCACATCACGAAAAACTATTTTTCTTGAACATCGTTAGTTTTTCTTCTCGTTCAGTCATTTTTGGGATTTCTCCCCATTGTGAGATCTTTCCTCTTCATAGGATTTTGGCCTCTTCGTGAGATTTTGGCCTCATCGTGGGAAGTTTCCCCAGCATCGGCTGAAACCAACACTTCATTTGTGACCAGCTGTCGACAATAAGTTTTTTACCTTGATGAACCTGCTGGTTTCAGAAAATATTTTTATTTATATCAAAATTGTTAAGTTAATGGGTATAAAAAATCACAATGATTCCTTCCAAAAATACTAACAAAATTTTATAGACACTGAATTTTTTATGCTGGTAAATATGGTTATCACTAATATGAAATGACAACATTGTAATTTTCCACTATAGCATTGAAACCTAGGTCATGAAACTATAACCTATAGCAGAAAATTACAGAGTTGTCATTTTATATTATGGAATTATTTCACAGTTACGCCAGGAACAGTTGAGATTATGGTTATCACTAACTTTAAGTACTAACAAAATTGTTTTATTTTATAGTCACTGAATATTTGAAACCGGAAAATATAGTTACTACTAATTTCAATTTACTTCTGTTTAAACTGATAATTAAACCAATAAAAAACTAATAATAAAATGTAGACATAATAATACAAATATCTTGAGTAACAATTTTTTTAAAGCATCACACTGCCATTAGGTTAAAAGCAAAGGCAAAACACAACATTAATCACAAATAAGAAAATTGTCAGTATTCAACTGTAGATTCTGAAGTTGATACATGTTCTTCATAACTATCATGTAATAAACAATAAATTGAGATTTTTAACCAAAATTAAACTTCCATAATAAAGATAATAAATAAAATAGTTATAGCAAGATGATATTCAAATCAGTAAAAATACTATGGCAAGAATACATTCATAACCAAAACACTAAATAAAAATAACTCCAACTAATCAAGCTCTGATAATGAAGCTAAGCGTTGCAACCTAGGCCATGAAATTATAAAAAATACTGGAAAATTACTTGTCATTTCATATTAAGCTCTCCTATGGTGAGTTCCTGAGCTTATATATAGACCCAGTCTAAAAAGGCCAGTGAGGAAATATTTCTGTAAAAACGATAATGGGACCAACATCACAAACATTGTGACATTGGTTTGTATGAAAAAATTGCATTTCACAATACGCATGTAAGTGACCTATCTTCACTTTCCCTTACATTATTCATATTTTCAGCCAAAGTATAACATTAAAAAATGAAGCAATATAAAAAAGTTGTAAAATTCACCCTTCGCTTAATTTATTGTTTCTCCTCCAAGTGCCAACGAAATTGAATAAAGCCATTCCATAACAATACAACAAATTACAACACCGTATGTAAATAAGTATAAAAATCCAAATATAAATTTTGTTTGATGAGTGAATACTTATGAATTTGTAACTCACTAGTAGTAAAATATCACATTAAGAGATCTCATGAAAAATATATTTCCTTTATAACTAGTATTTCACTATCTATATTGCATAATTGATGTATTCTTATTAATATATCTCAAACTGTTTGTATATAATTTAACCAATCTCAGATTTAAATTATGTATACGCGCAAATATAAGTACAATATAATTAGCTTTGCTCTCATGAACTTTGTATGAACATTATAAAAAATGGGACGTTTGTTTAATAAGATCTATACAAGCTTAATTTAAGTATTATTTTTAAGTAGTTAATTATAGCTGCTGTGACATTGATGATGCTTTGAGAGCCAAAAAGTTCGGCAGTCTATTTAAAATATGAACACTTTTGTACCACGGGTCAATAGGAAAAATATCCCTATATATTGTACTTTTCGAAAACTATTAACTATAATTCACACCAAATATTACTCTCAAAAAATATTGTTAACACAAGCTTCAACGAGAGCAATTTATGAACAATACGTTAGTAACAAAAAAATACTAGACAAAAATATACTAGGTAAATTTTATGGTGTTCTCAACTTTACTGCATCTATAATACTTAATAGTGGTTGTTTCTATAATTACATAACTCATAATTAGTTAATAGCCTATTTAAATGGAATTTCATTAACGTGAACTTATGGAAAACCACCCCTTAATTTATCAATAGAGCGAGGACTAATTAAATTTTTAACTTCCATAACATATTTGCTTTGATGTACGATAAACAAAACATTAAATACGCACTAATATCTAAAGTAACACCTTAAATATCTATGAGCAGAAACTATAAATAAACGCTACAACAATAAGGTATATCCTATATGATTAAGAAATACCATCACTGTCATTTGATTAAAAAGAAAAGCAACACTTGCTGGAAGAATATATCTACTAAATTTACAGGAAGAATCAGTATGTACAGCGATACCCACAATAGCTGGCAATATTTTTAAATAGATTTAACTAAAAATGAAACTTCTAATCCAAAATCAACTGTTCCCTCCAGTTTTTCATTCCGTACCGGTAAAATAAATGCGTAACGAAATGCAATACATCGTACTATCTCCGTCCGTCCGGTAGTATCATGAGGAAAGTCCGTCGTTGAGTACTTGTGTAGGAAGTGTAATTATGACTTTAAAAGCTATAAAATACGCAAATGGAAAACTTGAATTGCTAGATCAGCTGTTACTGCCATCAGAAACTAAGTACATTGATATAAAAGGGGTAGAAGATGGATGGTATGCAATTAATAAAATGCAGGTAGGGAATCTAAGAAAAACGTGGGCTTAGGTATATTAATCCATCGTTATTTCTTCGCATAGAGATATGACAATGCATTTTTAGTGTTTTGTTTTGTTAATCGACAGTCAACGTGTATATTTTACTTGTGAAGGTTCGTGGAGCACCTGCAATCGCAATTGTCGGCTGCTTGAGCCTTGCCGTAGAGTTGCAGAAAGAAGCCTATAACTGTAAAAAAACTCTTCGACAGGAGGTTGAAGGGAAGTTAAATTATTTAGTCTCAGCTAGGCCAACCGCTGTTAATATGAAAATTGCTGCTGATGAATTAATCTCTCTTGTGAACTCTCTTGATAAAGATGATACAGTTAATGTGGATATCATGAAACTGAGGTAATAATTTTTAAATTCTTATTTACAACTAAGTAAATATACTTAAATTAATTTTAATTTACGTGATGTTGTTGAATTACCTCTATATTTACTCTTAATGCAGATTTGTACAGGCTATAGAAACGATGCTCGACAAGGATGTTGCTGATAACCATGCCATTGGAGAATATGGTTGCCAAGCTATTATTAATGCGAATAAAGTTGATGCACCTGTGCGGATTTTGACACATTGTAACACTGGTTCTTTAGCAACTGCCAGCTATGGAACTGCTCTAGGTGTAATTCGCTCACTTCATTCTTACGGGAAATTAGGTATGATTAATTTTAATCTCCTGGGTTCAACTATATTTCCTATGTATATGTAAGCAACTGTGTGTTTTTATCTCGGTGACATCTCTATTGACGTGGCATTAACAAAAACTCCCTCGAGTTATTAGTGTTGTAAAACTGTTAATCAAAGCAATGGAAAAGATTTCCTGAAGTTTCCAAATATTGAGCTTATTTCCCAAAATGAACAGTTGTATAAAACTCCTTAAGCCAAAAAAATTGTAGGGTAAGCCCTATGCATTTCGCCCACTAAGTGGGCATCTTCAGGGGAGAACCTGCCTTGGCAGTGAACAAGGTTCAACTGATTACGAGCTACCATCTACTGTTATTTCCCAAATATTTCTTATTTTAATACTACGGTTTTTCCGTCACATTTTGTGTTAAATTTTATAAAAGTTTTTAGCTCAAACCTTTTAGCATCAACTTATGTAATTCCATTTCTCTTAAATATTAAAAAATAAATTTACCAATTATTACTAAGAACTTGTCACTACTCTTTAATGCTTTGCATTTATTAATTGATGACAGCTTTTTTCTGTGTTTTAAATACCATTTTCATGCTTTTAATTTTTGTGCAGGCTTTTAAAAACTTTCTTCTTTTAACCCAAATAATCCTACAACATATTCATTAGGTAACTGGTGGACTCTGTAGACATGGTTAAACGATAATATAGCATGTAATCCCAATATATAACCATGAAACTAGTAATTAATGCAAATAAAATAAGGTCATGGTCTTTTGGGAATAATTTGAAAATTTCTGCCATGACCGGGAATCAAACTTGGATCTTCCACTTGCCGGGCGGATATTCTATCACTGAAATATTATAGGGTAATTCTACCATTACAAAACATGGATGAATTTTTCTCCTGATTTCAAATTATTCCTAAAATTCCAGCTTATGCCTGTGGCATAGTGTTCTTATGATCAATTCATAATTCATTCTATCAGTTTGTAAGGTCATGTTGTATTAACAATTTTAATAATGCTAGCAGCAAAATCAATGGAATATGAGCAAGTTCCTTTATTTGAAATACAACTTAATGCTGAGCAACAGAAATCAAGGTAAAGTGATTAAATTGCTTGGAACTTGTCTTTTAAAGTTGTAAAGATTGTTTGGTGTCTTTGAGGGACCACTAACTTCCTCATTCTTCAAGTATTGAACATCAAACAATTGGTGCTGGCGCCAACCTGCCTACACACAATTCCCAGAGCAAGTCTACTGCACCGAGACAAGGCCTTACAACCAGGGAGCACGGCTGACAGCGTACGAGCTAGTTCAGGAGCGCATCCCTGCCACCCTCCTTTGTGACAGCATGGTTGCAGCCCTTATGAAGAAGCACCATATCACAGCTGTTGTAGTGGGAGCTGACCGCGTTGCAGCGAATGGAGATACAGCCAACAAAATAGGTACCTACCAGGTATGGTAGCTTTTGCCATTTATCAAGCACGTTTTTTTATTGCAGCAGTAGTTATGCATAAAATGAATTGTAAATCATTAATTTAAATCCTTGCATTAAACATTTTAATTTATATTTTAATAAATTTCAAGATAGTTTAAAGTAAAAAAAATTAATTTGCATGTATATTTTGTAGCCTGCCTATTTAGTCTGCTTATGAGACACATTTAATTCTGACAAAATTGTCTCATGAAATTGACCTGCATCTTATAGGAAGAAGGTACCCAGGAACTGTGATTGTAAAGAGCATTTTAGGTCTAACAAGTGTCACCGCCGCTAGAAGAAAGTTGCTTTTGTTCTTGGTAGGTTGTCCAACATCAGTCACTTTCTCAGTTCTAATAGCTCAACTGGATTTTGTGCAAAGCATACAGTCATGCCTTGTTCACCATAATTGGCATCTTGGGATATAAATTTGTGTGTATTTTGAAAAAAATAAATACTGTACTGTACTCCAAAATTAAAATACTGTGCACTGCGCCCATTTTTGCAGGTTTTGTTTTATATTTTTACTTTTGCTCTGGACAAGCGCCATCTGAGGTCTTTAGTTTTGACATAGTTCAATAGTTATTTTGCTTCATTTCTATTCCAAAATAAATATTTAACAGTAATTATGGAGGAAACAATTGAAATAAATCATGGCAGAAAAGAGAAAATTGAGTCGAGGCAATAGAAATGCAGTAAATAATCCTATATTGGCAAGGAAAGACATCAATCTTGAGGAAGAGCTTAAAGTGATTCAGGGTGATGTTGCACAACATCTAAAATTCATGCAATTCTGTTAAATAATGACAAACTTTTGGTGAATCAACCACTGTAGTAACAGCAAATAAAGTCAATCATGTAGTAATTTATTAGAAAAAATGGAGAAGCTGCTAGTGTTGTGAGTTGATTCTAAATGTTCTGATAAATGCATTCCTCTTAATAATAAGCCATTTTTCTATTTGAATGTTTAGCCCCTTAATGCCATCCAATGTGTCATTATGTCGAGCAAATAGTACTTCACATGCTGCCATCTGACCTGTTATAGTTGGAAGCACGAATGAAGGCGGGTGGCAACTGGATGTGCAGAAGGCAAGGAATGCCACGTGGTTTCTCTTGCTCCTTCACTTGACCAATCAGCATCAGTCATTTACAACAACTCTTGGCATGCAGTTCATACATTTGCGGCATGATTTTCATGTTTATTTCATTTTTCCCATTGAGATTTAAATAGTACCGTCTTGTGGTGTTCTAAAATGGAAGGCGAAGGAAGTAAATGCAAGGCTTTGCACATACAAGCCAGAGAAATCATATATAAAGTGGATCAATACATCAAAAACGAGCCGGAACATGCAGATGATTCAACACATACAGCTGGTTACAATGTTGCCAGCTGTCAAGAGCAAATGGCAAGTGCTTGTGGCATAGCAGCGTAGGACTTGATGCATCATGCGTTGTTTTCCAAGTGAAAGCTTTTGCAGGCTGGTGGTGTGGCAGCACTGTAACGTGTATTTATCTCTCTCTGTGCAGTGATCATGACTCCCCCACCTTCGTTCGTGCTCCCAACTATAGTAGATCGAGCGTCATTGCTGGCTTTATTTACTTTTTGCCATGCTGGAAATTATTCGATTTAAAAAACCGTGGTATATTTTAAAAGAGGAAGTTTTGACCTTTATAATTATATTTTATTCAACAATTTCTATTTTTTTTCTTATTTTTATAAAGAGTTGAAATTTATATATATGGATGGCAACAAGATGTTGGGATGAGCCCAGTGAACACTCACCAATCAGACGACTTCAGGTTGGCGAGGCCCTGGGGATGTCCAGCAAAGACTTATTTCAAGCTAGCGTAAAAGCTATTGGCATCTTAGGTGGATTTATATAAATGTCTTCCAGGCTTGAGGGGTTAAAGCAAGATGAGGGTGGCAATTCTTCTAAAATATTTAATGCCAGTTCAGATTGGTTTCAAAATTTTAACACCACTTCAAAATTCAAAGCTTTTGTTTATCTAGTGAATCAGCAAGCACTTTAACATTGTGTATGTTATTTGTATTAGTAATAATAATGACTATTAACCTTTCTGTATGTGCATGGATTACAGGTGTAATCCAGCCTATTTCTTTTTCGAGCCCTCCTTGTGCAAGTATAGCCTTATGAAATGGTCCTGTCCCTGTGTGTGTGGCCCCTACTAATAACTTTTGTATCAATGGACCGATTTTCATGAAACTTGGTATGAGGCTCGTGCTGCCAGAGCCCACCTCCAGGTACTGGTCTAAGGGGGAAAGAATGTAGATTCTAATTCATACCACGGAATTTTGATAATTGATTGTATTTTTGTGAATTTCTAGCAAAACTCCGTTTTTGCATTTTAAATCCCATTTTATCGGATTATCACTATGGAGACGATTATTACCAAACTCTGCTTGGGCATAGACGAGTGAACAAATGGGTTATTTTCTTTTCTACTCGACCAACCTTCAGCAGTGGACAGTTGGTCATACATATTAGTGTATAAACTGTAACATTTATTAAATTCGTTTATTTAAAAATACAACCAAAATATAATCTCGGAAAGAGATTTTTACATTGCTTTTAGTATTTTTAACCTGACAATGCTCTATTAATTTGTTTTCCAATTTTTCTCTATCATTAATAAACTATGAATTACAAATGGTATTTATGGTATGTGAATTCTTTGGAATGACTAACACATATTGAAACATTTCCTGTCAATATAACTAATAAATTTGGGGTGTCAACTTTGGAAAACTAGCCTGCATTAGTCCTGATTTGGACTTCTTTTACACCAGTGTTTGGGTGACTCATGTGCCTGCTATTTGCTCTTGCACTCTGTGGATTACAAGTGTATGCTATGTGCATATTTTTTAAGATTTTTTATTTTCTTTTTGATTTACTGACATGTTCTTGATGACTAAGTGACTTTTTACAACGAAGGTACCATACATATATGGCGTCATGCACCAAGGGAGGGGGGAGTCCAACTTGTGTGATGGTGGGGAGTAGGGGTGTTTTGAAAAAATGTGACGTCACAAAAATAACACCAGAGAAAACTACATACGTATACTCTTTTCCACCCGTAGAAGACAGCATTACGCTTATGGCCGCCACAGTTGCTAAATTTCTCACGGGCTATACTTATGCCTTCATCCCATTTTAAACGCTAAAATAATAAAACTATTAATTTAATGTAGATCACTGGATGCCAATAATTGTGCATGTTTTACCATAATTATTGGTTAATCTTGTCGTGTAATTATATTTGGTAATTAAAATTAAGCATATTATTTTCATGACATTATTATTATTATCATTTTAAAACAAAAAAAATTGTCAGAGTAATTAACAGTTAAAAAGAATAATAGTACCTTTATGAATCACTACGTCACTCATTGAGGACACTCCTTCCATAGAGGAGTGTGTCAAAGGCCATAACATGTCAAACAATCACTTGCTTTAAACTCTCATACGAGACTTTCATTTATGTCAAACACTGGGTCCTTCTCTCTTGGGAAAGATCTTCGGCACTTGTCCTGTCAGATAATTCCATTCCTTCCTTCATAATTCACACATTTTACAGAGGAACCAAAAAGCTGACACCTATTCACCATCTCCCTTAGAAAAATCTCAGTGCAAACCTCTTGTCATAAACCCTGTGTACTGAGTACGCTGCAGAGATTGCTAGATTCTTTATTTTTTTGACGCAACACATTTTCTTAATTCTGAAAAAACTTGATATATTTCAAAACAGTAACCTTGAGCCTTCATATTGTGCTTAATTCTGCAGTTGTTACTATATTTCATTTTACCTTTATTATACATTAAATTTGGTGGCTGAATTTTCATTTAGTTACATGAATTGTGACTTCTAAACACCCTTATTCAATGCTGAGATGAAACGAACCTCTGTACCAAAGACTAATACCCCTACGGAATGACCGGAAACTTAATGCTATAAAACTATTCCCAGGTTTTCCATGGAAGGCAACAATAGATGGGTCAACGGGAAAATTTGGAACTACGTGTTAACAAAGGCTAGCGTGACGTCATCACAGGATGTCGCTCAACCCCCTCCCCTCCCATTTTAATACGATAATCGTAGCAAATATAAATTGCACGGACAAAAGAAATGAACTTAAATGAAAGAATTGCATATAATAAATCAAATTTATTACCATATATCACACATTGCGAGAGTACAAAGTCATTATCAAATTACATAACATAAATATTATACAATAAAGATATAAAAATGAATTATTGTAACCGAATTTTATAATGTTAATACCTTTTATGCATGAAACGTATTAAAAGGAAATTCACGTGGATGACGAAAAACGTCAAACTTTCACGTAAAGAATGAATTTGTGGATCAAGCAAAAATCTATTGTAAAGTGATTTCTTCAGCCCTGGAACACATTCTCTTTCTGTTCCACCTGTAAAAAGAATGAAAATTAATTTCTAAGAATGTCAATCATTAAACCTGCTAAACCTAATGAATTTGATGCAGGAGGCAATGGGTATGCTTCAAATGTTGCAATAAATGTAAAATAAGGCAAATGCGCTTACGGCCCATTGCGGTTCATAAACAATTTTTCGATGAAGATCACATTACCATTTGTAAAATTAAAAACATCAAATTGCACTAGAAAATGTCCACTTTATTTATAATTTATTCTGAGCAGTTGTATTTGCTGACGTTTAGGTGTTTGCAGCAGTAACAGTTAGCCCATTTAAGATCTATATGTATTCATCAAATAACAAGGAAAACTTTTGATATGGAAATTTCAATTTCTCGATCGAGAAATATATATGTATTTCTAAATACGTTTTGAAGCAAAGAATTATCTTAAGGTCTAGGATTACAAACAAATGCATAATGAGAAACAAGTAATAATCAAGTTAACAATTTCTGTAAATTCAAAATATTTCAAATTAAAACAATGAGACATCACTATGGTATACTTATTTCATTCTATTACAAGCACAATTCTATCCCCTGGCGTCTATGTTGCAGTTTAACTTTCAAAATCACTACAATCTACTGATAACCGCGAGAAGTTTTAAACAGAAATTTCAATTACTCAATCTAAAATTACGGCTTATTTTGTGAACTGACACGTACCATATTCACGGCCAGGGCAATGGTTGGCACAGCTAGGTGAAGTAAGCGAGGCTTAACACCTAAAAATGAGAAACATTTCCTCTCAAAATGCTTCTCGCCCACAAAAAAACGAGAAAAATTTCTTTCCTTCCTTCCTGGGATATCTATCCAGTGCAGGTATCTGTTAAGAAAATATAAAAGCATTCTCACAAAACCCATTCACATAACACTTCGCAGAACTAGTTCGTTAGAATTTTTTCAAAAATATATGCTATCTTTAAGACACCTGTTGATTGGAGATCAGAACAAATTCATTCCATCACATTTTCTTAAACAGTGATGAATGCATATTTACTATATATCTACTTGACAAAATCATAGTAACTGTCAACTGCTCAATAAGCAATGGCGAACATATCAAACAAAATGGCCACTATTCTGCTATGATACGCAAGGAACGTGTGGTGATGTGGTAGAGAGAGAGAAATAGATGGAAAAAAGAGAGACTGCAGCGCCTTTAGTGGACCCCTTATCATAGTGAACTACGTGTAAAAGCTGGGAATCTATTCTCCCATAAGAGTTTCATACCCCTGCTCTGTACTAAAGCTACTGTGTAGTGGAAAGAGATGTAGGCACTGTTTATCTGCTCAATGACATCTCTTACTCTTGAGATGATTATTTTTTTATGCATCAACACTTGAGAGCTATATGGAAAGGGAGGAGGAAGGGTCTGGGCTAGTGCTTGGTTCAGCATTTCTTGAGAACAATTTAATGAGAGTGAGAGAGAGAAATACTTATCTGACATCATTGCACAAACAAGCCCATTCAAAGTTGTTTACGATGCTACCTCTTGACCAAAAGTATTATGTAATTCAGAACACAATGTTATATTGTTGTGTTTTTATAAATAAAAAGTGATTTCAAACCAATTATATCTTTTGCAAATTTGTATTTGGGGAGAGGGGGCAGTCAATGCTTTGTGACGTAATATATATGGGGGGGTCTGAGTTTTTCTGACGAGGGGAGGGGGGTGGGTCAAAAATCCACCTAAATTGCATGACGTCACTTATGGACGGCCCCTAAACCTGTCAGTTCATACTCCAGTGTTTGGATGACTCATGTGCCTGCTATTTGCTCTTGAATTCTTGTGGATTGCAAGTGTATGCCGTGTGCCTAACTAACTTTTTTCAGATTTTTTGTTCTTTTTTATTTTTGTAAGAGTGTGAAATAAACCATAACAGATGCTCTAGAAAGTGTTGTACAAAATGTCAGAAATGGGCTTGCAAAGATCATCTTAGAGATGTATACCATATCTGCCCGAATAGAAGCCGACACCGGATTTAAGCCAACCTCCCAAAAATTTCCAACATTTTTTGTCAAAAAAGTAAATTTCGTAGATTTTATGCTGAAGTGTGCTGGGCATGCATGCACAGGCTAGAATACATTATTCGAGATCAAAGAAAAGAGTAGGAAATGGTTTAGTTGTTGGTATTTTGAAATATTACTCCAATTAATAATTTTGCATTGTTGAATAACATTCCACATTCAGTGATGATAATTTTATTCATCTTCATTTTCACCAATGGTCAAATAAAGCAATAGCAACCTCGTCAAGATAACTTTTCATCCAACTCTATTTCCAATGAAATTAGCATTTACATTGCCATAAGAAATTGCATTTTAGTGCATTTGCTATAGTAACAATTACAATAGCCAAGTAAAACTAATAGGAACTTACTTCTTTTAATGGCTAATGAAAAACAATAAATTGCTAACTATTCTAAATGATACATATGCATAGCCCTGTGTAACCGAAAGAAAATATCCATTAGCATTTAGAAACAAAAGAACAGGTAACAATAGTAACAAAACAGGTACTGCTAATTCAATATTCTAGTTTTATTATTTATTAATTAATATTCATCGAAGGTCAAATAATTACTTTACGAAAATATAGTACTGTCATGTGAACGCGACAGCAATGAGAGATGTGCTGCCATCTATGGGTGATTACGAGAGTTAACCTTAACCCCAAATTTTTTCTCAGACTCGCATTTAAGCCAAGAGATGATTTTTTCGTGGTAGATTTTAACAAAAAACATCGGCTTATATTCAGGCAGATACACTAAATTGCTTGGAATGTCAGTGAGTTTATTTTCCAGCACTTCATTGTTGACTTTCACTATTCTTATGTATGTATTTTTATTGGCATTTATTATAATTGTAATATGTTTAGTTACTAGTATAACACAAAAAAAAAACAAAATATCACTAAAATTATGTAAATTGTGTTTACTATATCAATACCCTAATAATTTTTAAGGGCACTAAAAAGAAGCATGTGCCTACTGGAGGGTTAGGTAAATGTTAATCAACTAACATTTTCAATAATATTCATGTGTATTTATACATTTTTTATTTAAATTATAAAATTTGGTGAACCATGCACTATTGTGCTCCATTCCCTATTATGTTATAAACTAAATTTAATGGACGAGATGGAGGCTTCGTGGAATTCCATAATCAAAAGACGTAAACATTACTAGATAGTATTTTTAATTTACTAAACATTTGCTAATTTCCACATGATATTTAAAACATGACCAGTTTTGGTGAGTAATCACCACCATTGGCTAACAAGCATTCAAAAAATAGGCAAGACATACCAACAATAGAGTGGTGGGGAGGTGAGGATAGGTGGAAGAAGGAGATTGGTTAAAGGAGAGAGGGGGGTGGACAAAAATAGGAGTCAACGGTGAATAGTGGGTGGGGGGAGGTGAGGAAAGTCATGAACAGAGGAAAGAGAGTGCTATGGGGTGGGGGGAGGAGGTTGCACATTGTTTCATGGAAAGACTGCTAGGTGGGGGAGGAAGCGCTTACATGAGTAGTGGGGAATAAGAGGGGAACTGGTGATCATTAACTAAAAGTATATTCCATAAAATTTTAATAACTGCAGGGCAAATAAAGAATTGGGTTTAAACCTATCAAATATATTTCTTATGCATAAGTCGACCCCCGAGTTTTTCACTAAAAATTTGGTCTTAAAACCTCGACCTATACACGAGTATATATGGTAAGTATTATCTCAATTATTGCTGAAAAACCCTTATTCCCCACTTTTAATTTCAAAATTGCTCCGTCAAAAACAAAGAAACATGGCCATCAGCTCTTTGTATTCTTCCCAGCCTTCTCCAATCGTTAACAAATCTTGTTGATGCATATTGTTTGTCATGGGACGTTTATCTTACAAAATTGCTAATCTCATTCCCCAAGGAATGAATCAGGTGGCCTTTTACAACAAAGTAAACATCATCACTTCTCGGCAATAGTAAGAACAAAGTTGACGTTTTGAAGAAATCCTGTATGTACCTTTTAAAGTGTAATGATTGCAATGGTATTTACACCAGACAAACAGGCAGAAATTTTCAAATCAGAGCTAATGAACACTTGAGGTGTTTCAAATCCAGTTCATTCGATTCCCATTTCGCCAAACATTTACTCACTTGCAATCATTCTTCCTCCTTTACTCCCCATATTTTACACTTAGTGGAAAAAGCCCCAGATTAAATGTCCTTGAGAAAATGGAAATTAATTCGGAGATACTTTTAGTTAACGATTACCAGTTCCCCTCTTATTCCCCACTACTCATGTCAGCGCTTCTTCCCCCATCTAATCCAGTCTTTCTGCGGAACAATGTTCAACCTCTTCCCCCCACACCATATTGCTCTCATTCTTCTGTTTATGACTTCCCCTTCCTCACCTTCCCCCACCCACTATTTACCATTGACTCCTATTTTCGTCCACTCCCCCTCTCTCCTTGAACCAATCTGCTCCTTCCCCCTATTCTCACCTCTATTGTGGTATATATTGCCTATTTTTTGAATGCTTGTTATCTGATGGTGACGATTAATCACCGAAACCAGTCATATTTGAAATATTATGCGGAAATTAACAAATGTTTTGTAAAATTAAAAATGCTATCTAGTATTGTTTATGTCTTCTGATTATGTTATAAAATGTTTGTTTAGCACAAATTAGATTAGAGCAGAAACCTTGCAGAATGCACCATTTTTGCTAAACAAGGTATGACTGTAGAAATATAAAATTTACTGATGAAGGCATTACTTCACAGAATGCAGTAGAAGAAAGAGAGAATTTGTAAGCCGCTATCAAAATTTTTGCATATTTTTGTGACAAAATATTCATTATCATGATATAGGAAGAAGACGGTCAATTGGTAACCAAGATATGAGTTGTTAGTTTTCGTAGGAGTTTGATTGTAATGTGAAAATTTTCACACAATCTTCAAGGTAAACGTATGTCAAATATACAGCCATATTTCCAATCCAGGAAACATTCACCATATTGATGCATTATCATAGATGTTTCATTGTTGTAATAGTAATTTATCGGTGATTTGAATTTTAGAGCTAAATATGGCTTATAATGAATAAGTACCGTTTAGTTAAGCTCTTCTAGGAGGTGGCAATTCTGTTTTGGTTACTGTAACTAAAATAAGTGCAAATGTGTACATTGGAACAATTTTTCTTAATATTCTACTTAAAAATCTTGGTATTTACAGCAAGCTAACAAGTACAGCAATTCCATATCATATAAGTATTTCACATTTAGAATTATTTTCTTAAATCAGTTACTTGATAATTAAATGATAAAATTTTAGTTTTTGTGAATCATCAATTATAGTTCTTCAGAATTTCAGTTGACTTTTAATTTTATTTTTTAAGCATTTTATGCAAGTGGAATTATATGACTATTCTCATCTTTTCAATGTTATAAGTAATTGATAGATGAATAATGTATGCATAGATTTTCTGACTGCAAGTAGCAAAAACTTTTCCATTTATGTTTGAGGTGTTTATCATGTTTATGCCATTTACTTAACAGATTGCTGTTGTGGCAAAACATCATTCAGTTCCATTTTATGTTGCTGCACCACTAACTTCTATTGACTTCAATATACCAAGTGGTGACAGCATTGTGATAGAAGAGCGGCCCGATCATGAAATGACACATATTGGGGAATACCGCATTGCTGCTCCTGGTCAGTGAATGTGATTTATTAAATATTATCAACACCTCGTTAGTTAGAATTGAAATTTCATTATGTTAGCTGGGTTTTGTTTAAACATAAATTATGACTAAAGGTTTACATGGATGTGCAGCTTGTATGGAGTTAAGTTTGACATCTAAAATAGGATAAAAACTTTTTAAAAAGATATGCATGTTTGTAAAAAGGCTTACCATTACAAATTGTATGATCATAAAACTTGCTATCTATAAAATTTGTAAATATCAATTCAGTATTCTGCAATTTTTTTATCCTTCAAAAACTATTGGATGATATATTGCTTTGTCACATTTGAGTGCTTTGTGTCCATTTATTATCCATTTCTTGGTATTTATAAAGTTTTGGTAGCTAATTCTTCGTAATATTTCCTTAGGCATAACCTGCTGGAATCCAGCTTTTGATGTGACCCCAGCTGACCTTATAACTGGCATCATTACAGAAAAGGGAGCAATAACACCACCTGAGCTAGAAAAGTTGAAATATTTTTCTCGGAGATCATCTATTTCTTGATTAGATTAGAATCATAGAAGCAGTTACTCAAAGTAATACAACTGCTATTTTGATATATATTTCTACGAGCATATAAAATGTCATTGGAATAACATTTAAAGCATATTAGGAACTACTGCTGATTCATGAGGAAGATAATTTGTGCCAAATATTTTTATCTGTTAAAATACTGTGATGCATGTACATTAGATAAGAAGGTATAGCATAATATATTTTCTGTGGCATGCAATATGGTATTTTCTTTAATTTTAAAATACCAAATCTGTACTTCATATTTTCAAAGCTCAATCTATTAGGTAAGGGGTTGGCAACCTTTTCTGCATGACGGGCCACATTCATAGTTGTGAATCCTTCGGAGAGCCCCATTGAAAGTCATGAGAGCTTCGGGAAGCTGGATGAGTGTTTACATCAGAAGTTACTTGGAGAATGTGCGGTCTCGTATTAGTGAAAATCAATTCTAAATAATTTACTAGCATTTAGACCTCACCAGAAGCTTTTGAGACCATAATTTCACCGATAAACTAGGAAATGGTCTATATTCAATTTTGCCAATCACTTTTCCACTATAGTTTCAAGGGCCGAATGTGGCCTGCAGGCCATATGTTGCCAACCCCTGTATTAGATGACGAGACATTTATGGCAGTGAATCTAGTTTACCAGTGCAAAATTGATTGTTTCTTGTTCCTGTTAAGTTTTCAGAAAAGATTAATCTGAAGCAGAAAATGTGCTCTTTTTAATCATTGTGATACCTTTTACAGTTTGACCTCTTACAAAATTAACAACCCTTTTTATTTCTGAAGGAAAAGTTTTATAATACTGTAAAGAAATATGATGCATTCTATGCTTCAAGTTATAAACATATGACGCACCCTTGTCCTTTTATGGCTATCATTGCATATTTTAAATACTTGTAAACTTATATTTTGTAAAATTACAACTCATTTTTTTGTCATTTGAAGTAGTTTTTTCCTCAATGTCTCCATTAACTTCCCCATTGTTTAATTACTCTGTACTCCACATATTTTGGTCAAAGGATCACAAAATGAATTGCAATGGCTGACATTACTTATTATATTTTAATGTAAACTTTTGTTCACAAAAAAATCTAGCCAATGATGAAATGACACCAGTTTTTGTGATATTTAAAATTGGAATGACTTAAAGTGATCTAAGTAAAACACATTATTTGGCCATTAAAATGAGTCAGTGTTATGCTTACTCGGTAGAATAAATGTACTTATGTAATTTACATTTTTTACTTATATTTATATTTAGAGTAGCATTTATAATCCTACTTGATAGGATAGGAAAAGATCCTAATCTATCACTTTTTCAGAAAAATTTTCTCTCTGCTTGTTAAACACTTTGTTGGAATCAAAAGATATTGTTGTTGAAGTTAAATATGTGGAAAAGTCTGATGTGCTTGGGCTTGGCTAATAAAAATGAAAATTTTTCATTGTTGAGTGTGTTGTGTCCATCCACAAAATTAATCCTTTTTTCTGAATTTATATGCTAAATTTGCATAATATAATTTGAACTACCCAAAACCGTTGTTATGAAATAGTATATTTTTTTTAAATTCCATCAGAAATTATATTCTGGCCTACTTTAGATCTAGTATTTTAAAATTGGGGTCTATTCTTGATCAACTGGCCACAGTGTTTTCAGTTTGCAGATTGAAAAAGGACAAGATTGCACTTTCATCATTTCATTAACGATATTTCAATGCTGCTCTTTAATAATGGCATTTATAAGGTAATAAGTGGTGTATTCTTAAGGTTACCAACTATACTAATTTATTCAGTGCTGATTTTGACAATATTGTACTGATTGACTTTCCTTACTTGTTTATTAATATTGAAATTCCATGTTTGATATTGATGTTTGATTGCCTAAATATGGTAACTCAGACCACTTATCGACATTTCATTTTCTGTTGCTACAATTTCAAATGCTGTTTTGCTGTTCATTGAAGTAAAATGTTGTTTTATTGAACTTTTATCATCGAAAATAGATGCAAAATTTAATCCAAATATTTCAAAGTTGATGCTCAAAATCTTAGCAAAGGAATTTTGACCTTGTTTTCCATACCCAGAGATTTTTCAATAATTTTATGCTTATGGACAAGAAATGCCAGTTGTTCTGTTTTGGGCTCAAAAAAATGGTGGCCACTTTGTATGCTCAACATTCCCAAACAAATTTTGTTGATATTCATTCAAATATACTGTTATTGAAAATTTCTGGTGAGTTGTTCATGAAATTTAGCAGATATTTCATGAATTGTGCAGTGGAAAGAATGTATAGAGAAAATTGATAGCATTTGGTGCAGGGGTAGCAGAAAATAAATACCGTATTTAGCAGATTCTAAGACGACCTCCCCTTTTAGCAGACTTGCAAAGCAGAAAAAAGATTTTATGACCTAATTTCTCACTGAATTTATTTGGTGTATATTCTGAATGCGTGCATTTAGTGTAAGTATATTAGTTCGTTCATTAATTGAAATGGTTTGTTACAAATTTTTGTTTAAGAAAAATAATTTTTTAAATTAATATAGTATTAATTTAAATCTGGATCTTAAGTTTGCAATGAAAATTTTCAGTAGATACAATTATTTTATCTTGTTTCAGTTGTTTAAAAAACATCAATTAATTAAAGGTTAATTGCTGTTGAAAAAGATTAATATAAAATAATTTTCTCAATCAGCTGCCAAGTTGGTCAAAAAATTAATTGTTAAGGTACATCAGTCTTGTGTGCTAACTACTCTTTTTAAATGCCCTTTTCATCAGCTGGTCAAAATTTACATAGGAAAATAATTCTCTTGTAACTTTAATATTTTCAAAACTATATCCGAGTCATCTATTTTAGCGACTGATATGCAACAAAAAACATTTTGAACAATTGATGAAAGTAACGGCCATTTATACACTTCCCCATCAATTTAAAGCATATTTAGTTTATTTTTGTATCATATATATTTTGCATTATCCACGCATATGATTGCCTCCATTAGCCAAGTTAATCGAGAGTATATGGTACAACCAATATTACATTTATTTGTATTGAATATAGCACAGAAATGAGATCATTCACATGAACTTGGTTGTTTAAATAGCGAACATCTTTGGTTTTCACAATATTGATGTAGAAGAAATAAACTTCGGGAGCTTTTTTTATTTTGCCGATCCATTTTCGTTGGTCATAAATGGTGTATTTTTTTGCTTTCACAGTGGGATATCCTGACTGATTCATGCACACATTCAAAACAGTTTGAGTAAAAGAGGCCCCTTGGTATTTGTATCCTTGGTATCCAACCATACCATACCCATTGCCCGAGTAGAAGGTACATATTTTGATAATAGAAAAGTCACTAAAGTGATCGCAACATGGGTTTGCTTCGTGTAAATCCAACTTGCTTCACAGCACCATCACTCGCATGTGAACTTTTGCAAACCAAATAATGAATAATCGCACTCGATATGAGTGCCACAAAATCATGATCCCTCAGAGGCAGATAAAATGCAACCGTGTTTACGTTTGAACATGAGAAGGAAGGTAACTGAGGGAGGGGAGAGGGTCTGCCCAACTTTATAAATCCTCTGCCTATCCTTACCTCACCTGCTGTATACTATATGTATTTAAAATGTGAGTTAATTAAGTATTCTATGTACTTGTTCTTAACAAAAAACACCTTTCTTTTGAGTGACTAGTGCAGTAAAAATTAGTTCAACTATTTGTTTTCATATTATTGTTTTTACTGTTTTATTTTGTGCCCCTCCAATTACTTGGACAATCGTGATACCTCTCCCCCTCCCTCCCACAACTCATTCTGTCCCCCCTCCCCACAGTTGGAAAGTTAGGTTTCTGAACGTGAGCCGAGTAAAATAACAGAAAATTTTAATTTTCAATAAGAAGATTCCTTAAGGATCGCTTTGGGTTCCTCAGAATTAATTTATACCAGGGGATCTTTGGCCTTGCTCACTGTCAGCCCACTTAGGTCTGGTGTGGGGAATCACATTCTGCCCCTCTGAGAGGCTCCCTGTACATTTTAGAGAAATGTTTATTTGACATTTTCTTCATCATTTGATATTTTCCGTATGTATACCAAATTTCGTTTCGATTGGATAAGATTTGGAAATTAGTGCAATGCGCTAACGCAAATTGCGCAGTAAATATAAGGGTGGTGTTCTAGAAAAACCAGAGGCGTTCGACTCTTAAGTTATTTCTACATGCACACGAAAATCGTAAAAATCAGATAACCGAGACGGCAGTTATCGTAGAACAAACAAACAGCAAAATGCACATGGACTCAGCAGGAGAGACCTCGCTTCGCTCTACCAATTACCACGTAACATTTTGTAATAATAATAATTGATATATTTGATAGATCGGATAGTTGCAAATGGTCGGGAAAACGGCATGACTACTTCGGCTACCTAACAACTGGTTATAAATAAATTCTTTTGTTATTAATGGAATTTTTAAACGAAATTCTTAGAATCCACAGTTACTGAATCACCACTTAGGACGTCTGCTATGTACCCGAAATAATCTAGTTCTACCAGTTTTTAGGCGTCCTTTACCAGCGAAGCGGTAATAGCGGAACGCCTTATGGACATGCCTGTCCGTCCGTCGTAACTTTCATCTCCTTAACCGCTGGACGGATTTTAATTAATTTTAAGTATGAGTGATCTTTATTAAGATGTATAGCCCAATTGTGATTTTTCAACTGAATCCGTCAAGTAGAACTTCGCTGATAATATTTAAAGATTCTAAAACCGAATCAAGTAATTCTACAAAAGCTGACACGGAATTATGTCTTTCAACCCATCTTGTGGCGCACAAATCTTTTAATTTTTCTCAATTTGCAGAAGGTTCAATATTATCCACAATTACTGATTTTAATACAACCTGCCTTTTCGAGGTATGTATTGAAAAAAACATACACTTTACCCACAGTTCCCATGCAATTACGTAAGGGGGCGATATCACAAGCGTTGCTAATAGCTAAATTCAAACTATGGGAAGCACAGTGTGCATACAAAGCTGTAGGTACAATTTCTCTAATGTGTAGGGAAAGAAGGTGGTATGGAGGGAGAGTGGAATGGGTAGAGGGGGTGAGAGATGGAGAGAGAGAGGGAAGGGGATAGAGAGGTAGGAAAAGAAAAGGAGTAAAAGAATAGTTTTAACTGCCAATGTAAATAGCTAATATGGGGCGTGAAATTTTCTTATAAATGACCAAATGGAAACTTATATACAAAATCAATTCAATGTGATTGCGATGCATGTCACAGGCTCTCTACTTATACCATATTATAACAATAAAATTAAAGTTGAAAAAGCAGTGTTTTATAATCAATAAATAAAGGAAGTTACATTGTTCACATAAGTTGTTTTTTTAACCTATAAAAAATCTCCTGGAATATACTACTCATGAGGTTTTTGAAAAACACTGCCCTATGAGGTCAAAATTTAAAAGGTTCGTCACATGCATTTTAAATTAAGAAACGATTAAATTGAGACTATTATTCTAGCAGGAAGTATTTTTGAGACCTCAGTCATGTAAAAATACTTGAAAGAGAAAGAAGCAGAAATAGCGGATTTTGGCAAAATTTTTAAATATAAATCGAAACTTCCCTCCAATTAAAATGCCGCACTGATTTTAATTTGCTATGTCCATAAGTCGCTAAGTAACGCCTGCATTCGTAAACGCAAAAACAGTAAAATCAATATTGATATACACTGCTGAGCAAAGACAACAAAATGTTATTAAATAATTATAAATGAAAAAACAGACCTGTTATATATTCACTATCTTGGCACAGAGCTGCAAGAAGACCAAACTCACTCGGCCGATGTTTCTTTGACAAAATGCTTTGTAGAACTGACGGGAGAGAAGGGCTAACGTATTTCGTGAAATTCCCAAATGCAAAATTGGTGGAAGAAGGGGTAGGAGAGAGGACTATGTGAGTGCTCCAATGTGTAGGAACATAACGGTTTACCATCCCCCGTTCTCACTGCAGGCGAAGAAAGGGCGGCCATTACTAACAAACCACTAAAGACAACCCAATCGAAAAGAAGGATAACTAAGTGAAGAATGCTAAAAGGACGCATTGTTGGGACCCTGTCACCATATGCAGCTTGTTATTTTATCCTACGATCGTGGAAGAGAGAACCTTAACATCCTTTCTCGCCTGCACAAATCCCCACTGTTGCCGACGCTCAGAAAAATTTCATTCTCGTAGCATTTTATGACGAGCTAATGACCGCAAGGGGAGGAAAATGAGAGAAGTGGGGAGATGGCATTAAGGGAAGATAGAAAAGCAGCGGGCAGAGTAGGGAAACCCAAGTCGAGGGTTGAGAAAAGGAAAGTGGGAAGGGACGAAACGCCGCCCCTTGAAATCGGTTGACGGCGTTCCTTGCACCCGCGTTTTACGATAAGAAAGTATTGTGACCGCTCATAAGACCGGGTCCAAGAGGCCCGGGCCTCGGGGATTTAGCCCCGTTATCCTCGCCCTCTCGGTGACCCTGCGGTTGAGACTGCTGTATCGGGAATCGCGATGAAGAAGGAACTTTTAAATAATCAAAGACTGATTATTGCGAAAATTCACCATAACACAGGCGCATTGCATATCCTTAATAAAGAACCACTTAAAGTTTTTGTAAATTCAATTTGTATGCAATAGTTACAAAAAGTTTGCTGAACGGATGAAAGCCTCTCGCGGGCCGCATGAAAACCTCCGGCGGGCCGTATGTTGGACAACTCTGCTCTAGAGACATGCAGAGACAGACGGCATGGCGAAAACCACTTTTTTGGGCTCATCATCATTATCATGCTGCTGTCCGAAGACAGGTTTTAGCTGACTCCCTGCCTCCATCTCTCTCTCTCTCCCTAGAAGCCTCTTTTATACCTCTATAAGTACTATATTGCTGCTTTATATTCTCTAATATTCCTATTCTTTTTCTCCCTCTTCCTCTTCTTCCACTCATTTTGCCTTCTACGATCGTCCTTTGTAAACACTGTCTTCTCAATATGTCCCCTATCCAATTTGCTTTTCTTTTCCTGATTGTTTTTATTAACATCCTTTCTTCTCCCACCATTTCTAACACTTCTTCGTTTCTCTTCCTCTCTGTCCATTTCACTTTCATCATTCTCCTCCATACCCACATCTCAAAACTTTCTAAATATTTTTCCTCCTTTCTCCTTACCGTCCACGTCCCTGCACCATAAAGAGCTATGCTCCATATGTAGCATTTTGCTAATTTCTTCCTTGTTTCTAAATTTATTTTCTTGCTTGTGAGAAGCTCCTTCTTCTCGTTAAATGCTGCTTTTGCCATTGCAATCCTACTTCTGATGTCCTGTGTGCTACTTTCATCCTGTGCTAAAATACTGTCAAGATATTTGAAACTACTTACTTGTTCCAATTTTTGGCCATTTACCATTATATTTAATTCTTTATGTTCCTTTGAAACCACCATGACTTTCGTTTTTTCTGTATTGATCTTCATTCCATATTGTTGGCCAACCTCCACTAGTCTAGCTGTCATCCTCTGAAGTTCTTTCTCGTCTTCTGCTATTAATCCCTGATCATCTGCATATTTAATGGTGGTAATACTTTCACCTCCTATCTTAAATCCTTTCTCTTCCATCAACGCTTCTTCTGTTATTGTTTCTGCATAAATATTAAATATCGCTGGTGAAATAGGACATCTCTGCCTCACTCCCCTCCCTATTGAAGTGCTTTCTGTTTTTTCTTCAACCCTGACTCTAATCTTTTGATCAAAGTAAAGGTTTTTAAGCAGTCTTCTATCTTTCCAATCTATTCCTATTTTATTTAAAATACCCAACATTTTATCCTATTTCACTCAGTCAAAAGCTTTTTTCCCAATCTACAAAGCAAAAATACATATCTTTATTGACTTCTAGCACTCTTTCTATCATCATCCTCATTCATCCTATAGCAACTCTAGTCCCTCTTCCTCTTCTGAAACCAAACTAATTATCTTGCAGCTCCTTTTCTATTTTACATTCAATTCTTTTGGTTATTATTCTGGTTAGAACTTAAGCTGTATAAGAAATTAAACTAATAGTTCTGTAATTCTTACAACTTTTTGCATTGTTCTTTTTCTCCAGTAGTACCATAACAACATCTAAAAAATCTTCAGGCCATATGCCAGTATCATATATTTGGTTAAAGAATTTTGTGAGTTATTTAACGTCCACTGGTATATCATCACTCCCAACAGCCTTCCTTCTTTTCATGCCATCAATTGCTATTTTAACTTCAGACTCAAGAATACTGGTCTTTTTCCACATCCTCTTTTTCATTTAATTAAATATTTCTTGGCTTTTCTTCTTTGTCATACAGCACCTCAATGTATTCTTTCCAGACATTCTTTACATTGTCTAGCTCCAAGATTATTTTACCACTTTTGTTCATGATTCCTTTACATCCTATCTTTCTTGCCTTTTTCTTGAATAGTTCCCTTGCTTTGCTATACATGAGGTCTGTTCTACATATTCTTTCACACTCGACAATTTCCTCCCATTTCTCATTTATCCACTGTTCTCTGGCTTTATCTGTTTCCCTTCTTAAAGCATTATTTAACTCCTTGTACTTTCTTTGACCTTCTTCAGTGTTTATGTTCTTCCACTTTCTCCACTATTTCATTTTTTGCAGCATGGCTGCTGTGATCCAAGGTTTTTTGTTTCTTTCACCTGTTATCTTTCCTACCTTCTTTTCCATTACATCTTTAATGTTGCTATGGATGTATCTCCACTCCTCATCTACACTCTTCCTATTTTCTTCAGCTCTCTCCCCCAACCTTTCCTCCAGCTCAGTCATGATAGCCTCCTTGTTTTTAAGGAGTTCCTCTAAGTTCCATTTCTTGATAACTCTTATGTTTCTCTTAACGCTCTTAAGTCTACATTGTGTATTTGCCACCAAAAGGTTGTGATCGGAATCGATATCTGCCTCTGGTAGTGTTTTCACATTTTTAATGCTATTTCTAAATCTTTCATTGACTAGTATGTAATCTATCTGGTATCGTCTCTGGTCTCCTGGGCTTCTCCATGTGTAAAGTCTCCGCTGGTGATGCTTAAACCATGTATTAGTTACAATCAATCTATTTCTATGGCAGAATTCCACAAGTTTCTCCCCTCTTTCATTTCTCTTCCCTAGTCCATGTTTTCCCACTATGTTATCTTCCTGTCCCTCTCCGACTACGCTGTTCCAGTCTCCCATTACTATGGTGGTGATCCTTCCTTTTCCCTCCTCCTCCAATATCTCCATAATCTGTTCATACATTTCATCTACTTCGTCATCACCAGCATTAGTTGTTGGCATATACACTTGAATTATAAGCATTTCCACTGACTCCATCTGAAGTTTTACGGCTATTAACTGTCATTAACTGTCACTACCTTGCTAATTATTTCAGCTATCTCTTTTCTCATTATAATCCCCACTCCCCTTTCCTTTTTCTCTTCTTCCTAGTAAATAATCTTAAATTCGTCTGAATTTATCTCGCCTTCTCCTTCCCACCGAACTTCACTAAGACCTACTACTCGTATACCTACATTATTCCTTCTCATTTCCCTTTTTAAGTTCTCAAGTTTACCCCCTGAATTCATAGTCCTAACATTCCATGTGCCTATTCTTAATTTCTCACTGCTTGCTTTCTTCTTATTAGTGTTATATTTCCTCTGTGCATCCCCTAGGGTAGTTCCCACCCGGAGATCCGGTTGGGGGACTATTTTACCTCCGGAATATTTTACCCCAGAGAGATCCATATAGGTATTTGCAGCTTTTCAGCCTATCATGGGAAATATAATGAGGTAGTTTCCCCTTGCTTTCCTCTTTTGGGCTCAGGGACACCTATAACGTGTATTTCCGTCAAAATCTCGAAGTCGATTTTTTTCGCGATTGCAATAGGTACTGTATATCTAATACGTGCATGAGAAAGTAAAAAATTAATAAATAGACCCAGGCGCGATAAAATTTTTAAAATGACTCGCCAAATATAACCGGTCTGAATTTGGAGCACACGAAGCCCACTGCAATGAGCTTTCGGAACAAATGTTTTATAGGCCAATCGTCCAGCCCCCGCAAATTAAGAAAAAACTAGTCAGTACATGTAGTCAAAACGTGAGAAAAACAACGTTATCGACAAGTGTTCGCGTGACGAACTTAACTTTTGCTATCCTTCTCTTTTCTTACTAATCACTCTCCCTCCCCTCCGCTCTTACTGGGAATGCCCATAAATACTACCTCTTGTATCAACCTCCTCACTTCAGCAATTTTTTTTTCGTGTACTAAACTTTCTTTTAAATCTCCATATTCATCTCTGAGGTCCAGCAGCACTCATTTAAATAGGTCAGTCTATCTAATAAATATATACCTCGGTGATGAATACTTTTTAATCTAAATACTTTTAGTTTTTTTAATTGATACTATCGGGGGAAATTTCTATATTTACATTAAAGTGTAGTGCTACTCTGCGTCATTTTCACGAATTGCCATTTAGTTTTGTATATGCATTAGCATATTATCGATTATATGTTAGTAACCATAAATCATTTTTCATATTTCGTGGAAGATAATACGTGTAAAGACGTTCGCTCCATGAACTTTCTGGATGTTGACTTAACATTATTTCCGTGGCAGCTAACAGTAAGATATTAAAAAATAATAAGTCCGATAATATAAATACAATTGGATTCAAGAGGACTCTCCGAAAAAGTATAAAAAAGGCTAACATGCGACGATTTCAATCGAAGAATTTCGAACTTGAGAGAAAAACTAAATAAAAATGCATAATGCTATAGGTATCCAAATTTAAAATAAAGTGCTTGAGTATTTGTGTATAGCATCTGCAAAAATCGTTGAATTAAGATTTGTTGGTAAATCTACGGAGACGGAGAATAAGTAGCGGCGAAGAATTCAAACGAATGATTCGTCGTTGATGTTTTTCCTCATGGTGAAAAATGTCAAATTTTGTCTTTGTTATGATGAAAATCGGTAGCATGCTTTTGTGCCACCTCTATCCTACACGATATGTTAGTATGGATAATCATTTAATTCAATTTGGTACCATAGTAAATAGGTAAAGGTGGAGACTACGGCGAAATTGATGTTAAATGAGAAATCTAACTCTTTAACCGTAAAGTTCAAATATTATAGACACACACCTACTGATGATGACAGAATTGCTCTCGAAATACGTGTTTAGTACGTTTACCTCAATTTTTGAGATCTTGTATGCGTGTATTCGAGTGCTTGTGTGCGTGATTGCTTCGTCTGATATGTTCCTGTCGCTGCCGGACGGCACATAAACCTACAGGCAACCGTGCGCGATACAAGGCCCCTGGTGCGGTTTGATTTCCCGTAAACCTAGTATTATTTCCCCTTTTTCATTTTTTCCTTTATTTCCCCTTACCTCTTGGTGTGTACTTGTGCGCGTGTTTGTGGTTGCCTATATAGTAGGTCCCTGTCGCGGTCGTACAGACTCACAAACCTTTTAGCAACGGTGTGTTTCTCGGGTCCCTGGCGCAGATTAATCGCTCGCAAACCCGACTCCTTTTTTATCCTTTTCCATCTTTAGGATTAGTGCTTGTGCGATTGAGTGAGTGAATTTATTAGTGACTTCAGGTCCCTGGCGTGGAGTAACACCCCATAAACCTGTAAGTTTGTTTTTTTCATTTTCATTGTCTTTTCACCTCCTGTCTTTTTTTCTCATTTTTCCTGTGTCTCTAATATTTGGACTTTACTGTTAAGGAGTTAGATTTCTCATTTGGTATCATAGTATAAATTACATGATTTGATAGATACGGGTCTTTATTTGGGCGAGATTGAGACTAAACAGTCTCTTCTTCCATCTCGAAATATAGCTAACACGTTTTTAAACAAAATTCATTAACAAGATGGAAAGTTGAGGAAATGACTTCTTATACAGGTTCGCATAAAGCTTCAACAGAAATTTGACATTTGAGAAGGAGAAAAAACCCTGTACCCCAATGCGAGAGTCATGGTGGCTTGATAGCTTAGTTCGTTCAATCACCTACCCTGCAAGTGGGGGACCCGGATTCTGATTCCCAGGATTCTTTCTCCTTCTCAAATGTCGAATTTCTGTTTAAAATTCGTTAAACTAAATTTGTGTAGACTATAATACAAAATTTTCCAAGAAACGACAGCTTGTCAAAATGTTTTCCAATATGTAATCATGCTTTATAATCTGAGAACCTTCATTCTATATATCAATTTAGCTGTGTTATTTTATAGAAGTACGCCAATTTCCACATCATATAACATACTCTCAGGTAGATTTTGGAAGTATACCCTTCTAGATCGAAACGCAGAGGTGTCGCGCAGATAGGTAGGACGTATATGGAACGACAGCTTATTCTATAAAGAGTTTTGATCGAACCGCTGTCTTGTTGTCTGTCGGAATTTGATAAATGCGAACACACAGACCTTCATTCAACAGTAACAGCGTTGCAGTCTTGTGTGCATGTGACGAAGAAAAATTTCTCGCAAATTAACTACCCTTGGAAACGGGGTTTTAAATTACTTAGAAATGACCGATCACGCAACAATTTGATAGTTTAAAAATAGGTCAATGCAAAACGGTAGTTTTCTTGCATTCAGTTATCAAGCGGATAAAAAACGGGCTCTTATGTAAATGTCCACCATCTGGGTGTTGTCGTGGAGAATAATTTGAGCGCCTCGGTTAAAACGGCAGTTGTGACATTATTAAATGGAGTACAGGAACTTCTGAGGGAATTGCCGTAATATCAGCGACATCAGAAGTAGTTTGAGGTGAGCCAGTAATAAAATTTTATAGATGTTTTATTTTCCGTCGGGAAAAAGGGAATAAAGCGTAGCCAAGTGTATATTCGTAAGTTATAAACGTTCTTTTTACAAAATACTAAATGAGGATAAAATATTTGATGTTACTGTAATTCTCTTTCTGCATTCAACTGTATTCCATGCGTTACGTTTACGGTTTTTATACGCATTCCATTATCCTTTCTCTGAGAGCCAAAATGACAAAAATATATTTATTCTAGAATAATTACAAAACAATTTATAAATTGCAGCAGGTTATTCACGCCTGCAAATGAGATTCTCTAGGGAAACTGGTGCATTGCACCCTCTGCCACCCACCTGCCTGGTGAATTGCAGGGTACTATGTAGACGTAGTGTACGAGATACGAAAGGCATAAACCAAGGGAATATGCCAAGCCTCTTCCTGTCCTTTTCCAAGTTTATATTGAATGGGTTTTCAATTTCAGACCACGAATATTAACGAATTCTTATCAAAGAACGAAAAATACTGTTTAGTCAAAGTTCAATTTAATTTCAATTGCCTCTTTGAGAGTGAAATTACTGCTTTCCTTTTTAATAGGGTTTCGTAAAATTGGTTTATTTTATGGTTTTACAGGTTTTCGAGCTTATCATTTATTATTTACTTATTGGTAGTGAAAATAATATTATTTAAAATGCTTACCTATCAAAAATTATTTTTTTAAAACATTTTCCACTAGCCTAATACTTCAGAGAAAGCGATTTTATAAGACGAGGAGTTTGACAACGAAGCTATCGCGCTATTTGAGGTTTTAGCGCATTTTACTATATACTTTGTACATTTTGTGTATTATATTTACATATCAATCAATCCATGGAGCTCCAACAGCAATATAATTATTTCATGTAATTATTTGAAATTTGCTCTTGCAACTCGATTACGAATTCTTTATATTATTCGCCTATAAAAAACTTCAGGAGGAAAAAATAAGACGGCATGAAGATGAACTTGACGGTCATTTTATTGGCGACCATGACTTTACCAGTAGCTTCCTTTGGAAAGATTCTTCAGCCGAAAATTAACCAACAAAAAGATTTGGAACGATGGATTAATTAATAACGATGAAATCGATGATTTGGATGACTTTAGGCTCCCCACGGGGATTACACCGGAGACATACAAAATCCGAATCTTACCTTTTCTCGAAGAAGGAAACTTCACTTTCAAAGGGGAAGTCTTGATCAGAGTGACCCTGCAAGAATCGAAAGACGAGATAACCTTGCACAGCAGCGGTTTAAACATTACCGAGCGCAAAGTTAAAGAATTTGGAAACTCTAATGTTGAAGTACAGATCGCGAAGGTGACGTTTGATGACGATCGTGATTTCCTTGTTTTAAAACTCGAAGAAAACTTGACCATAGGTAAATTCTACACGATCACGTTGAAGTTCCAAGGAGTACTGGATGAACAATTTTTCGGATTCTACAGAAGTTCTTACAAAGACATACAAGGAAAAACACAGTATGTAATATTCTCTATGTATTTGAAATATTTATTCCAAACAGCGCAAATTATGTGTTTCTACGGGAATTAACTGTAATTTGCGAGGTGTACGAAAATTTTACGCACTTGAAACTGAGAAATTCATTTCTAATTCTAGCTGAAATTTACTAAGGCGATTTATAGTAAATAGACCTTAGGCAATATTCAAGGAGATTCTCCTTGTTCACTTTATCCTTTGACAGATGGATGGCCGTCACCCAGTTTCAACCAACCAATGCCAGAAAAGCATTCTCTTGCTTTGATGAGCCTCAGATTGCACAGATCCCGCATCCAACACATAAGCAAATCACCTCCATACTTCGACATCTCTCCCGTTATGCCATCTACACCTGCAGCTTTTCCATTTTTCAACATATTCACTGCTTTAATTCATTAATATTCACTCCAACAGATTCACTCGGATTTTTAGACCTATTCACAACATTTCCATACAACTCTTCAAAATACTTTTTCCAACACTCCCTTACATCACTCTCATTCCACACCATATCACCATTCTTTCCTTGAATTCCGCTCACACCCTTACTCACTCCTTGCCTTGCTCTCTTCACCCATTTCCAGAACAACTTCTTATTCCCCTCAAAATCATTCTGCATTTTCTCAGCTTCATTCATCTGCAATTGTTCTTTACTCTCTTTCACAATATTTTTTGCAGCTCTCCTTTTCTCTTTATACATTTCATACAGTGCCTTTCGCTCATTTCCATTCTTAGCAGCAATCATTCTCACATATGCCTCCTTTTTCTCATTCACAGCCACTTTACCTCTTTCATTCCACCATGCATCACCTCTCATTCTTCCAACAACTGCAGTCCCACACACCTTAGTAGCACACTGCAAGATAATACCTTTCAATCTGTTCCAAGCCTTCTCCACATTCTCTTCTCTCTTTTCCTTCTTCCATTCACTCTCTTCGACCGTTAGCCTTTCTTTTAGCACACTTTCATATTCAACCGTTCATCATACACAACAAAATCTATCACACTCTTCGCTTCCCCTCTTGTCCATGTATACAAGTGGATTGACTTGTGCTTAAACCATGTGTTCGAGACAAACAATCCCATTTCCATACATACATTCACCAAGCTTTCACCATTATTATTCACTCTTGGGTCACCAAATGGTCCAAGGACCCATTCCGTGCCTTCTCGTTTTACTCCCACCCATCCATTCATATCTCCGAGCATAATTACTCTTTCTCCTGGTTCACACTCACTCAAAATATCTCTCAATTCTTCCCAAAATTTATTCTTATCATATTCATTCTCATCGTCAACCGGAGCATAACATGTAACAAGCATAATCCTGCGCACACCCATTTTCATCCGCACCCACAACAGACTTGATGACACTAATTCATGCTTTCTCACATGCATCTTAGCCCTTTCATTTAGTATCAATACCACACCTTGACTATCGTGCACGCATTCATCTACTCCAGACCAAAAGGCCAAACTACCGTTATTCATTTCTATCACATCCCTCCCTTTACGCTTAGTTTCACTCACACACAAAACATCTATCCTCCTTTTATCCATTTCATTCATCAATTCACTCTCTTTCCCATACACACCTCTTACATTCCATGTTGCAATCTTCCATACCGGGTCATCATCAGATGGGCCAACCTGCTTCGACCTACGCCGCCCATCATGGTTTCGGTTGTCCGAGGCATTCTTATAGCACATTGTAGTAACGTTGAAAATAGGGTAAGCAAGGTTACCAGCCTATACTGTACCCGTGCCACATGCAGCATTCCCTACTAACGGTAAGGGCACAATACCGGTCAGTTTTGGCAAAATTTAGCCGTCATGCTACAAGCGAAAACAACACCCATTATTACCCCAGGTATGCTTACGCTATTCTACACAAGCTAGGATCTCTACTCTAGAGACTACCTTGTGAGCCAACATTCCGTTGCCCGTGTCCTACCAACTAGGAGGTACGTGCAGTTTTGTTGAATTTTGGCTATGATGTCCTCTAAATTTATTATTTTGAGATTTATCTTACCCAAAAAGTGCACCCATTTTAATTTGGTTAAAATTAACTAATCATAGGATTATAAAATAATAAATTAGTTTACTGGCACATTCATGATAAAAGTTTAGGTTAATAAAACGCTCACTCAACCGTTTCTACTTAGGACCCATATTGATTGATAATACCCTGCGTTCGGACAGCCATATTCTTCGTCAATAATTTTAAAGAAAACCTTTCACCTGCAGGATATTTACCTTGAGCTAATCAAGAATCTGAGGCTTAGGGTTACCATAAGTTCTGTACTTTGCATAACCCCATAAAAGTAAATCTGGTCATTCCACAGTCCATTCCATTCAACAGTCTCGTGAAAAGGAATTAGCTGTCCTTGTTTTCTCGAAGGTAATCCTTTGTTTTCCTTGCAGTATGTGGACGGACTCCGTCCTGTTTAAAATACTGCGTTTTAATGTCAACACCACCATTTCTTCGCCGAGTTTCATTATTTTTAAACTATATGGTCTACCTAATTGATAGAAGAGTAGGTAAGTTAATTTTGATTTTATTATTTGCTATGAAATGTAAGATAAATCCCAAAATAATAACTTCAGGGAGCATGTAGACTAAGTTCAACATTTTCTGTGAGAGGGAATTATGGCAACGTAAACTTTCATCCTTACTCTTTTAATAAATCCATTTATAATATAATAAACTTTAGAATATACCCTTTTTTGGACCAAGACATTGGGTACATTTTTGGGACATCCTGTAAATTAGCCATGACGAGTTTATTTTTAAGGTATTAGTTATTTGATTAGATACAAAACTTATAATTTGTTTTCAGTATTAAAGGATACCTATTTGTTAATGCATAGGCTTTGATATGCAATATTTAAGCTTTATAGGATGGCTAAAATACAATAAAAATCTATATTAAAATGACAATTGATAACGATCGGACGTTAAAAGTAAAATAATTTACGTAAACAGTACTTACCTAAATTTGTGAACAATGCAGCAGCCGTTTATTTCATTTTCAAAATGTGTTAAACTTTTTTGTTTTGTTTTTTCGTATTTCAGCCAAAATTTGCCGCCGTCATCCGTCTGGGACCATTACAATGAAACGCCAAGAATGTCCACATATATTTAGCGTCTAAAAATTTAACTCTAAGAAGGCGGAGGGCAAAGATATCAAAGTGTGGACACGTGAGGATGCCATTAACCAAGTTGACTACAGCTTGGCTGTTGGTCCAAAATTTTTAAATATAATGAGCAAAATCACAGGCATCGAATATGAGCTTCCTAAAATGGACCTGATTGCAATACCTAATTTAGCTTTTGGAGCAATGGAAAATTGGGGTCTTATAACATTCAGGCAAGTTATTAAGTTATTAGTAAAACAAATAGATGTCTCTCTACTAAAACTGGATTAAAACTACATCAACTTTGCATGTAGCTTCCCGTTGTAATTTAAAAAATTTTAATCGTCCCCTCTGTTATACTCGATAAAAACGACCCCATGGAATTTTATGGTAATTTTTTCGACGAAGTTTTTATCGACGTAATTGCGACAGAAACGGGCCATTTCGCCGCACAGCATGCGAGACAGACTCGAACATACCAACGAAATTGGGTTAAATTTGACGCCACTCAAAAACAAGTACAGTAATCCCTCCATATTCGCGGGGGTTACGTACCTGAAAAACGCCGCGAATATATATGGGATAAATGGGGTTAGGGGAGCATCTACCCCTAGTTTATATAGTAATGTTATTGTTTTTTAAACTTATATTTAGTATTAATAGCATCACCTGTAGTTCTAGAATCTTTACTTCTTCACGTGGAATTAAGTAAAATACGCGGTAGACGTAATAACGCAGCCAATGTTTTGGAAATGTTAGTTGGACGAGGCTCCCTCTTGTGGATCATCCATTGGCGATCCAGTAGATGAACGGGGAGAACTTCAAGCGTTCGCGCTGCAACTTTCGGAGACAGCATTTGAGCTTCTCTTAAAGTAGCTTGTGATTGATACCTGCTTCGATTTTTTAAGGTCTTTGTAAACCTCTCTATAGAGATTTAGTAAATCTTCCATACCTCTTAAATTTAATGCTTCGTTCCATGACTGGGTCAAAATCAAACACTGTATCCATAAGTTCAGTCTCCTGTTTCATTATCCCTGACAATTTTTTCAAATTCAACTTTGACTTTGTCGTCACATCCTCCTCCACATCATCATTAAACTGAACAAGTTCATCAGGCCCTCTTCAGTTAACTCTCCATTGTGCGAGTCTATAAGTTCTACTATCTCTTCTGGTTGCAAATCCTCAAACCCCTTCCCTCCAATATCATCTACCATCCTTGCAATCATCTTCACTTTTACATCAAGTAAAGGAAATCCATCGAAGTTAAATGAGAGATTCCTTCCACAATTTTCCCCAACATGCGTTTATAGTCAAAGATCTCACCTCTTCAATTGACTCTTTAATGTTTTGCATACAATGTGCAATGGTATAATTTTTCCAGTTTTCGGTGAGAGTCATAGTGGGGCCACGTTCCATTTCATTTAGGATGTAGCGGAATGTGCGACGGGCATATTAGCTCTTGAAAGCAGAAATCACTCCTTCGTGTTAAGGTTGGAGAAGTGAAGTTGTAATTGGGACAGAAAGATAACTTCGATGTTCGGATGTGCAAAATGAATACTCTGTGAATGACCAGGCACGTTATCTAAAGTGAGAAGGATTTAAATGCCAATTTTTTAAGCTAAATATTTTTCGACTTCATGAACGAAATAATTGTGAAACCAAACCATAAAGATTGTTTCGGTTGCCCAGGCCTTCTTATTTGAACGCCAGAAAACAGGTAGTTTATGCTTATTTTTCCCTTTCAACGCATGAGGAATCAGTGAACGATAAATCAACAACGGCTTAACTATGAAATCCCCGGGCACATTGGCACAGAGGAGGGTTAACCTGTTTTTAGCTGCTTTAAATCCAGGCGCTGAACGTTCTTCTTTGGAGATGAATCTTCGCAAAGGCATCATCTTCCAAAACAAGCCACAGCATTAAAAACTTGTTCGGCTTCGTACCACTTCTCTTCGATGGGCATTTTAAAATGACCTAGAAAAGCTTCAGCTGCCACAGTATCTGCCGATGCCGATTCTCCACTTATTTTAACATTATGTAAAGCATATCTACTTTAAAATTGCTCCAACCACCCCTTACTTGCTGTAAATGATTTGGTGCTGCTTCCTTCAGTGGGCGATGTTACCCTTTAGTGCCCATATAAGCGAAGCGCTTTTTCGCGTATCATCTGGCTACTCAATGGACCTTTTTTTCGCGTTTGATCTTCGATCCAAATATTTAGGGTATTTTTTAACTTCTCGATGACACGATCACGAGCATAGTAGGACACATTGGCACTTTTAGGCGCACTTCTACTTACACTATCCCGCATACTTGCCTCCGTTTTCTTTATGCATCTCACAGTGGATTCGTTGATGTTATATGCCCTACCAACGGACGCTACACTTTCGCCTTGTGACAGCTTTTCTAACAATTCAACCTTTTCACTTAATGACGTAACTTTTCTTGCTCTTCTCCCTCTTTTATAGGCACTCATTTCATTTCCTTTGCGTTTTGGGGCTATGATATAAAATACTGTGAGCAAGCACAAATAGACTGTGAAACTACAGATCCTTTAAAGGCCGGAGTTAAACAGCAATGGTAACTCTCTGCGCATTTAAAAGAGTATCATTCCACGGTACTAATGTATTAGAGGGAACGTTAGGCTAATAACAAAACGACTCACAGCTCTGAACTGAATGCAGAAGATACTCTCGGACGATTTCTTTACGAAATGGGAACCCCCCGGGGCGAATGACCACAGATATTCTAGGGCTGCCAACCGTTCCTACTTGGAAAACAATCCAGGGTCCCGCCTTTTGTTAAGCAGGACAGCAAATATCCCGATTTTTTCATTTCACTTTTACACTGTGACGTTCGATATCTTTTATATAATCCATCGGAAAATTTCCTTTTTCTCTTTCTCTGTTCTTTCTCCCATTCTGACCTACCTAATCCCTTTTCAAATGGGTAAAAACTAAGCTTGCTTCGTTCTCACTTGGGTTGGATAAAAATCTTCTTAGTCACCTGAATTACAGATAGCCAAGCAGAGAACAGCTGAGTCAACACTCCATGGAATCTTGATCATGACATGTTATTTTATCCCCTGTTTGCGAATTATTTCAACGGATTCCAATACCTAGAGACCTTTTGGATGAAGTTTGTAGTGAACAGATGCGTAGATGGGCGTAGAATATAACTGCGTCACCTTTTATGCAGCATGTGTACCTCATGACGTTGTATCGCACGGTGTTTTAAGGCAGGCGACCGCGAATAAGTGAAGTTTACCTTCAGCGAATATTGAAACTTGCTACAATAATTTCTGCACGAATAAGCGAAACCGCGAATATGAAACCTCCGAATATGGAGGGATTACTGTAGAGCAGGGGTGCACAACATACGGCCCGCCGACACATTTTGTGTGGCCCGGCAGGATTTAACTCATCTTGGTGCTTTCCTTTTCCGTAAAAAATACAAGTAAAATTTGTTATGGATATTTATCGCATGTGTGAACATTCTCTCTTATGAAATTAAACAAAGATCCATTGGGTTCCGCACTGATAAATCAGAGTTTAAGACATTCTAAGAACAGCAACTACCAGCATTATTCCGATATAATTGGAATGGCGAGAGAAAAACGGTGCAAAATCTCCCATTAAGTAAGTTATATTTGTTTTTCACCTAATTTTTGTCGCATTAAAATTGCATGTAAAAGTTGTTACGGTAATTACTGAATCTACAATAGTGTACTTAAATTTTTTATGCATAAAACTTTCATAGCGTGACCCGCCTAGGCCCAATTAAGTTCGATTTTGGCCCGTGCCAACTTTTGAGTTGTGTACCTCTGCTGTTATCCATGAACATGGATAAAATTACCGCGTTTTTAGGGACATTTCGCTTCCAGCTTAAGCGCCTATTACCTCCAGTCCGTCCGTCCGCATGTTCGTTCTCGGCTTCTACCGAACTGATTTTCATGAAATTTGATATTAATGATTTACAGTCAGAGGCAATAAGAAAATCACTTAAATTAATCACGTAAGCCAATCAGGGTTACACTTTACTGGTGACAAAAATGAACTTTCCGTCATATCTCGTAAAGTATTGGTCATATCAAAATATTTTTCAAATATACTTGTAGAACTAGTAACGTAGATTATTTTTTTCTATACATTTTTATTTTAGGGGTAGCCGTTATTAAGAAAATCAAACACGAATGTCGTAATTCGCTTTGAACTTAGAAAAATTAATACATACCTACCTAATTGATTTGCACTGCATGGCGTCAGTGGGCTGTACAAACTTAGAATTATAGCTTCTTATTACAAGCAGTATACAGTCGTCCAAGTTATTATCTGTTAAAGTTGATCAATGCTTTTATTTTATCATTTTCATGGCAGAGAATGCTAAATCGCAAAGATAGGAGGAACCAAAAAATTCTGCCATATACTAGAGCTGTTTTTCAAATTTGGATATTTTTCTTCCATAAGAAGATTCCAAAACAATTTTTCTGATAATCTCCATTTTGTAGATCACTTTGCAGTATTAGAATTTCAACATTAGACTTGACCATGTGAAATAATGAAGACATTTTCAATGCAATTTCTTCAACATCTATATAGGCATCAAACGTAAAACACACGTCTAGCATTGCAAAGTCTTGGAAATGCCTGTAAAACTCAGTTACCAATATATTCAGCTGTTCGACATACTGAACTCTGTCAAAGTTTGTAGGTTATTTTCCTTGACTTTCTAGCTCTGATATCATGTTTTGGAAATGTTTCAGTCCATTATTCTGCAGCTATGCAAAGAACAATTTAAATTTTTAAGCCAGTCAAAGAACTTATCATCTGAATGACAATTTTATCTCTTCCTTGAAGTTCAAAATTGAGATCGTTTAGGTTAGCAGTGATATCAGTCATGAAAGCCAAATTTAACAACCATATTCAACCCTGTTTTCGAACGCAGAGGCAGTATTTAATAGTATGTCCTTCGGACTTGAGGAGGACCTTGGAGTTACTGTAATCTTTTATGAAACAGCAAAATTTGAGATTCACTAGCCATTTAGAAAATAATGGTAGTTATATGGACCTTATAAACATCTATTTCACTTTTTCTTGCCACTTACTTATTCAACCCTGTTTTCGAACGCAGAGGCAGTATTTAATAGTATGTCCTTCGGACTTGAGGAGGACCTTGGAGTTACTGTAATCTTTTATGAAACAGCAAAATTTGAGATTCACTAGCCATTTAGAAAATAATGGTAGTTATATGGACCTTATAAACATCTATTTCACTTTTTCTTGCCACTTACTTAAATGCAAAGTTAATTAAAAACAAATAAAATATTTAGACTATCTAATAAGCCAAATCACAATTGTCTAACTGAACCAAAATATATAATTTTCTATTTTATTTACATTAATCTGTATTTTAAAAATAAAATACTGTTTTTAGAGCTGCATTGATTCATCTGAGACTTTCTTAATTATTCTATTTCCAGGAGGATCAATAATGAGAAAGATGGAGCACTTCCTCACAAGAGATATTTTCTATTGAGGGCTCCAAGTCTATCTCTCAAGCAGGTTAAGTTTTTACTTTCCATTATGATTATAACAATTTAAGAAAAATACTTCAAATCTTGAAATCAGCACTCTAATTAGATAGTATTTTTAAGTATTCAATGGTGATAGTGATTTCTCTTAATGAACAATTAGCACATGGTATTCTTTCTAAAGCATACTTTTCTTAAAATTCTACATAGTTTCAGTAGTTTTACCATCCAGTTTAATTGCAGCATACAATATGATACCAGCAAGTTGAATTCACTGGAATATTTTAATTATATGTAGTCTCTAAGGTCCAGTACATTGATATAATTTTGTAAAAATACAATGCATTTTTCCTATATATTGACTGCATCTCTCTTTTATTGGAACAAATATTCTATTCTATTATCTAACGTCCTATAGCAGCAACACTTTTGTGCACCTTAGTTCTTTAGCTGCAATACACTTTGTTGATCTATGAAAATTAAAACTATAACATACGAAGGGGGAAAAAATCATTTTTAAGCTCATGGTTGAAGTGAGTGGAATATTAGAAAATGTGCTTCTAAAATGTTACAGCAAATAATGTTACCTACATAGTTAAATTTTGGTTTCTGAATAATAAGCAATATTTGATATATTCAACAAGGCTATTTCAACCTCCTTACCATTGATTATAGAGTGTTGGTAGCTTTTTTGCCAGTCTTTCTTGCTGAAAAGCAAAATCAATACAGCAGCATTTTGTTTTTTTTCAGATTTAACAAAATTGAATGATCAATAAAAGCAAAAATTTATGAATAACCTTTGATATTTATCATTTGCCAACATTGCAGTAAAAATGCTGTATCACACAAATAATCTCATTAACATTTAACCTAGTCTAAAAATCTTTCCATTAATAGGCTTAAAGACTCGGTAAATGACATTCAGTTTTTTGAGGCAATGGATATTCATGCAAAATACCATGGTGAATTGCCTGAAAATACATATACTAAAGATTTTATGACCACTTGGACGAATCAGGCTGGATATCCACTTATCAGTGGAAAGGAGCTACGAAGATGGTCTGGTCAAAATCAAACAGGTCAGAAAGGCACTCATAGAATAATGACAGCTTACTTTGAATTTTACAGAAAATCAAATTAAAAATCTTTACCCTGAAACTATGACACTGTACTATCTACTTTAGCTATTACAGTTTTTAAATCCTCATAAATATCCTTAGGAGTGGTTTTTCTTAAAACACTTGGTAAGGAAAGAAGGGCCTAGCTGGTGGATTCTCATTACATTCACAACCCAGAGGTCACTGGATTTTAACAATACCTTCCCAATATATTGGATGGCAGAACATGACAAATCTATTGTAATTAATGGGCTGCCCAATAGTGATGAGTGGGCTATTTTCAACCTCCAACTATCTGGTAGGTCATTCTTAAATTAATGGTGAGATTAGAAGCAACTATTCCTTATCAACAAACTGGCCATTTTAGCACTTATTTTATTCTCTGGAATCCTGCAACTTGAAGTAACTAAATTATCAGGATAGAGCAGTCTATATAAGGACGAGACATTGTCAAAATTTGGTAAATCTATAGTTAGCTGGTGGAGAGAAATCAGCAGGGACATAACTATGTTTTTGGGGGCCTGGATGCAGATTAGTGAGAAGACCCCTTTTCCATCCCCCCACATACACACACCACTCAGTAAGACTAGCTTCAGAACTCCCCTTGCAGTGGAAAACAGGCCTAATGAATGGCATTTTTGTAACTTAACTTCTGGAGCTTTAGAAGAAGCAAATCTATCAATATTAGTTAACTTTATACATAAAAACATATTGTCACCAACACAAGAAAACCACGTAACTCTAATGAAGTGAATTTCAGATAACAAAGGAATTATTACAAGTACAGTTTTGATTAGTTAAGGCAGTGTTCCACAACCTTTTTTATCTCATGACACACTTTCTGATTTATTCAGTCATCATGGCACACCAAACTAAATTTCACGACCATATTGTCTAGGACATTTTTATCACTACTAGTCAACAACAATAAGAGAAAATAATCAC
This sequence comes from Tanypteryx hageni, assembly GCA_028673005.1. Classification (NCBI taxonomy): domain Eukaryota; kingdom Metazoa; phylum Arthropoda; class Insecta; order Odonata; family Petaluridae; genus Tanypteryx; species Tanypteryx hageni. Next base: position 239,884,652 of record CM054112.1, on the reverse strand, counting down.
CTTTTTTCTAAATAGATGGATCAAAGCATGGCTGAAATAATTCACTTGAAATAATTTTAATATTTGTTGGTTTGCAAAATAATGCAAAGACACAAATTTATTATAATTTATTAAGAATATCACATGGTTAAAACATCAAATGATTAAAAAGGAATAATTTAGTGAGATTCTTTTCTTGAAAAACAGAGGAATTAGACATTTGGCTCTATGCTGGAAAGAGCTATTGAAAGTACAGGTACAGGTAATATAATATAATAATAATAATAATAATATAATTTATTTCGCCATTGGCAAATACATTTGCATGGTTTCGTCACTAAATATTACAAAAAAGATAGGAGGGGGAAGAAAAAGAAGAAAGAAAAAAAATACAAAGCAAGATACAAGATTGATAACATACATCAAAAAAGATCAAATAAAAGGAAAAAAATTTACACACAATCATCAAGGTATTCACAAACATTATAATAAGTTTTCTTCAGAAGGAACTTCTTTACATTACTTTTGTACAATTTGTGGGATGAAACTGATTTTATGTCCCCAGGTAATTTGTTATAAATTACAGAGGCTGAATGGTGAGGGCCTCTTTGACAAAGTACATTATTGTAATCATTAATATGAATGTCAAATAATGAACGAGTGAAATGGCTATGATATTCTGCATTTGTGGGAAAAAGTTGATGATTAGATCTAACAAAAGTTGCACAGCTCATAATGTAAATGGATGGTAAAGTTAAGATATTGAGAGATGAAAATAAGGGTTTACCGTGTGTGCGGTAAGACACTCTACATAAAGCTTTGACAGCTTGTTTCTGTAAAGAAAAGACTTTATTAGCCAGTCTGCAATTACCCCAAATAATATTCCATAGCTTAACAAAGAATGCACTTTAGCATAGTAGAGAGATAGTAAGCTTTCAATAGGAAGTATTGGGGCCAACTTTCTTATCATAAAAACACCAGTGGCAACTTTTTTAGCAACTCCATTAATGTGATCTAGCCAATCCAACTCTTCATTAATAAGTAGCCCAAGAAAATTAGTTGATGTGTTTCTAGAGATGCTTTTACTGCTCATTTTAAGAAGGGGGCTACAGGGTGGGATAGTTTTTTTTTATGAAATAGCAGGTAAGAGGTTTTATTGATATTTATGTCAAGATTGTTTATATTGCACCATTGCAACATTTGGTTAACTGATCTACTAGCAAACTCTGTCAGAAGTGGGAAACTATCAGTGATTACCAGGCAGGATGTATCATCAGCATACAAGGTCGGAGAGCATTCTGTAAATTTGTTAGGAAGGTCGTTCATGAAAATTATGAATAGTAAGGGTCCAAGAATTGATCCCTGGGGGACACCGATGTTGACTTTTAGAGGTGTAGAAAAGGCAGTGGTAGAGCCATTTCTAGCTCTTTGGGAAAACTTCACAATCTGATGACGATTACTTAGAAAAGAAATAATCCAATTTAGGGGCTTGCCTCTGATGCCCAAGTTGCAAAGTTTCACCGAAAGCATTTTGTGGTCAATTCTGTCAAAAGCTTTACTGAGGTCATAAAATATACCTAAAGTATGCTTGTTGTTATTGAGAGATTGGTATATTCTGTTGATAAGGTTGCAGGCAGCAGTAGATGTAGACTTCTCTTTCCTGAATCCATGTTGATTAGGAGTTAACAAATTGAAGGAATTGAGGAAAAGCAGTATGCGATTGAAAAATAATTTTTCAAATATTTTGGAAAATACGGATAAAATAGAGATGGGTCTATAGTTCTCTGAGTCAGAGGGTGAACCTTTTTAGTATTGGAGAGACATGAGAAAATTTTAAATTAGTAGGGTACTTGGTACTTCTAGGTACTTTATATATGACCTCTTATTCTTCTTAATAAAAGCAGTTATCAAATTGGAAAATTATAACAAAGGGAAAAATAGTAACCAGAACATTCTTATCTGATTTTTTTGATAACAGGAATGCTATGGGTTTCATTTTGTATCAAGTGGAATGGCATTCCATGCTTTCCTGCCTAAGTCGAGCACTGAATAAGGGTCAATGTTGAAAACCTCAATTTGCATAGACATATCATTGCAAATGGCAACAGCACATCATTGGCATGATCAGCAATGGTATATCCTTTCTTCACATGCTGCCAAAATTCATCCAGAGGTATCTCATTGAACTTCAGTTTGATAGTCGCTCCTGAGTTCTGTAAATTCCTCTCATATCTTTGGAGAAAACTCTTTCATTGATCCTTCCACAGATGAAACAAAAGAATAATAAAACCAGTGTTCTATACTAGTTAAGTCAAATTGTGTTTAAAGTTATCATTAAGAACGTCCAAATGTTCAGCAATCACTGTCAGCAGCTTCTTTTCAGGACGCATTCTGTTGATGCCTTTCAACATCTACAATGGTCCACATTTAATTTCTTTTTTCCAAAGTTGAAGTTTTGATTTGAACCCAAATGTAAGCATGCTAGCATGTTCTCACCACCATCTTCCATTTGGGTATATATTTAAATCATTAAGAAGCTCGAAGACATCAGGCATGTATCGCATGCAAGTTTTTCAATCCAGGATTTATCTTGTAACATCCTTTCATATTTCGATTTGTTGTGTAATGTAAGAAATGACTGTAACCGCTCTCTCAACTCAAAAATTCTCAACAAGACCTTTCCTTGTGAGAACCAGAGATTCTCATTGTGAAGAATTTGGGATTGCCTATATCCTATATCCTCACAACTACTGTAAAAAGGCAATAATTAAGAGTCTTGATTGAACAAAGTTGACGATATTCACAGCTACAGCCAGTGCCGGATTACCCAATAGGCACACTAGGCACGTGCCTAGGGACCCTCAAGGTAAGGGGGCCCCCATAGGTTCTGTAGGTGAGTCATACATAGTCACTATTATTGAAAGAAAAAATAAATTAAAAAATGAATGAACCCCCAAGGCTATGGGACCTCCATAGATTGGCTGCTAGATAATCAGTATTAGTAAAGGAGAAAATAAATAAATAAATAAAATTAATAAATATGTACATAAAACAATGTTTCTTATTCTAAGAAATTCAAATAGAATAACTAATGCAATAATCTCTGCAAACTACAAGGAAAGACCCCCCAAGTCCTATTGCCTAGGGGCCCTAGAAGGTCATAATCTGCCACTGGCTACAGCCAAAACTAACTTCAATTCATCAAGTTGGCTGTTTGTCATGAGAATTTTGCCATTAAGGAAATAATATATTATTTGAATGCTTGAGTTTTAATTTTTTACACTTGACATGAACCCTATTCTTCCCTTGACTAAAACTCCAAATATTCTGTGGCACACCAAGAACTTTGTCACGGCACACCAGTTGCTGAACACTGAGTTAAAGTATTATTTTAATGTAAAAGCATTATTTAATTACCTTATCTTCATTTTTGAAGATATTTAAGTGAGATTTCTGTAATTTCTTCAAAATCATGTCAATCATATGCCACAATTTCTATTTTGACAAATAATAGAGCTATGTAGTTTTCTTGTATGGTTGACAAAATATTCTTTGCAGAGAATTGTGATTACTCAAAATTTTGGAATGTGTACTTTCTGATGTCGAGTAGTTTTCCAATTCCTTTTCTTAACCACTTGACTGGTATGTGATATATTCTTTATGATATGGTTTCCCACCATAGGTTCTGTGGCTAGGTTTAATTTGCATATTACAGTAGTGCACATTTGTATTCTAGTAAAGTCATAAAACTGACAATATATTGGCCAGAAAGCATTCAAGTAAAAATTATTTAACTGAAAAAGTCATTTCACCAAAGAACAAGAACTTGATATTGTCTGCTGCCATACATGTTTATGTTTTGCCAACAACTGCATGTGATCGTCCAAAGGGAGTCCTAAGCTTAAACACAGACACCCTAATGCCAGAAAATTAATTAAAGGAATCTGTGTTTTCATTTTGAGTGAGAGAATCAAGATACAGAACAGAGAATGATAAGCATTCTTATATACAGGGGTTCTGTTTTTCTCCACTTGAAGGCTAAACAACAATGAACTCACATGGTCATCAAATTTTAAACTTTCTCATAACACAGCAATTTTTTTCATGTTCCACTTGTGTTATGTCTTTCTACTGAGAATGGTGCTAACTTCAAGTGCAGAGCCTCATAGGCATGGGCCCCCAACGCATCTAGTTCCCCTAACGAGTGTTTTTCCCGTCTGAGTTTGGATGGAAAAAATTGCTTGTGTAGCAGTACCTTTGTTGTAGTTGCTAGGTTGGCAATGGATGCCACCAGTCTATTTTGTAACATAGGGACCATGCGAGAACCAAGCACAGCATGATGAGGGAGGTGAGATCAAGGGCAGAGAGCTGAGAGAAGGAATTTTAATTTTATTTTAATGTGATTTACTTTAAAACATAAGAAGGCAAAATATTTTGTGAACTGTTTACTTATTTTCACCCCAGATATACTTTCAATGAATTCACTTCCTCTGGTATTATTATCATTTTCTATTTCACAAAATTTTTCTCAAAAATATTGTTTAAGATTATTAAAATTATATCACTTTGTAGCTTAACAAGCTATTTTTGTCTATTCTATAATAACTTCTGCAGACAGAATTGTTAGCAATTATCTCAATGCAAATTTTGATTTTCTCCCCATTTTAGGATCCTATAGAGTAAACTATGATGAAAAAAACTGGAAGCTAATCACGAAATACTTGAACAGCAAGGAGTTTCTCAACATACATCCTATCAACCGTGCTCAGCTAATTGATGATTTCCACAACTTGGCCAGAGGTGGTTACCTAGACTACTCATTGGCTCTGAATTTAACAAATTACCTGTCCCAAGAAACAGACTATATACCTTGGTATCCAGCATGTCAAGTGTTTGACTTTTTAGGCATTAATCAGGTCAAAACAAAAGAATATCCAAGATTCATGGTAATCTACCAATTTGTTCATTTTAATCTAACTTTATTTTTTGATTCTCATTCCCAATTTGGGCAATATTCACACAAATTGATATACAGAATTTTGCACCGAACATTTTTTGTACCATGCATATTAGTCTCGATTTTTTTATTTTTTAGCTAAATTCACAATTTATTTTATTTCTGAGAAAAAATTTTTCAAAAATTTCGCAATTGATAAATTATATAGACATTTGTGCTAAGAATTATTTTTGTTAAATACTCTTAAAAGATATCTTCAATTTTTTAACCAGAGACATATGCTATACTTAATAAAACCTCATTATGAGATGATTAATTTCAAAGAATCACCTAATGATGATCATCTACATCATTTAAGTCATTCAAAGGTTTTTGTTGGGCTTGCAAATATCAACATATGGACTGTCTATCTAAAGCAACACAATTATTCTCTGATTGGAAGGAAAACAATAAAAATATGTATGTGAAAATAGACTTATAAAATAATACAATAACAAGAAATATTCAGTCAAAATTTTTCCTAAAATTACATTTAATTCTTTGGCTTCTGAATGGTAATTACCAAATTTTCCACTAATAAAGCCTCATTTTAAAATCTTTGAAAACATGTTAAAAATAATTTTAATTTTCCACATTTATGCAAGAATGTTTTCATTTAAGAAAGATTAAATATGCATGTTTGAGTAATAATCTCTCAATATGTAATTTTTTACAGAGTTCCAGTAAACTTCAGAAATACTGTGTACTTTGTAGCAATTGCTGAAGTAGATGAAGAATAACGGAATTTCCTATGGGATGCATACAAATCTACAACTGTAGTAACAGAATGTGAGCTTATTTTAAGTGCACTAGGGTGTAGCAGAAACAAAGTGATCTTAAAAGGTAATTTGTATTCCAACTCTGTAAGGTAAAAATATTTACAAGTTCAATGATGAAAACTCGACTTTTTCAGAACCAATTAAAATTTCATGTAAATCTCAATCATTTCATTAAATCGCAGTGATAAATAAGAAAGAAAGATAGTAATCTTATTAAGACATTAATCTTAAGTTTCACTGCCATCAAACTGTAAACTATTTAAAAATATATTCCTCCACAAATAAAGTCAATCAAATTATTGTTGGAGATGAGGAGCTGTAAGGTATGATATTTTTAATGCATGATTACTTCAATACATTTTATGTTGCTATAGGTACATGGAAAAAACCATTAGTGATAGTTGGAGCATTCGTGGAGAAGAATATTTGAACATTTTCTCAGCTGTGTACAACAAACCTGATGGCTTGGACATAGCTCTTGATTTTCTCATCACCAACCTAGAAAAAATACAGGAAAAGTGAGTATGCTATGAGAAAGTAACATTATATCCTCATTGTTTATTTTGAATTGACGGATATTAAGTTTTCATGAAAGAAACAGAATTTTGTAAACTATTTCATGCTTTTTTGCTGCAGTGTTATGATTGTGGCACACTTTGCAATCAATATCCCTACCTCGATCCTTTCTCAAACTCTTGTGGGTCTGATCTCATTTGGGCAGAGGTGTGATGCTCAGCACCCTTTTCAGGGGATAGGGAATAGGTCTCATAGATGTGGCCACTAAAGAAAAGGCATTCTAATTACTCTACATCCAGAGATTTCTATCTCCATAGAAGCTACTAGCTGCAAAATGGCGCAACCCACTATAGTGGGCTGGGAATGTCTGGAAGGTGATTTCTTAGTGAGTTGCACTTCAAAGGATGCAAGAGTATGGGTTTTTTTCACTACTCTACATTCGATTCTTCCAGGTCTATGCAAATATACCTACATCATGGAGGACTACAGACTATGTCCTATAGCAGGGGTCGGCAACCTATGGCCCAATAAGCTATGATGAAAGAGTCGTGGGTAAAATTTAATATCATCATCATGAGGTGTTCTGCCTCTAGGCAGGTCCCTGGCACCAGCGTTGTCTCCACTCATTTCTGTTCCTTGCCATTTCTTTCATTTCCTGATACCCTCCCCTTTCTTTCAGATCGTCAAACATTTTTATTCTTCTACGTCCCCTTTTCCTTTCCCCTTCTACTGATCCTTCCAACACCATCAATAGTAAACCTTCTCCTCTCAAGATATGCCCTAACCAGTTACTTTTCCTCCTCTGAATTGTTTCAAGTAATCTTCTCTTCTCATTCACCCTTGTTAGTATTGCTTCATTCCTTATCCTATCCGTCCACTTAACCTTCTCCATCCGCCTCCACACCCACATTTCAAATGCCTCTAGTCTTTCTTTCTCTCTTTTCTTTAGCGTCCATGTTTCACACCCATAAAGCAATACACTCCAAACATAGCACTTCACAAGACGTTTCTTCAGATTTAAATCCATTTTACCACATAGTACCCGTTTTTTCTTATTAAATGTTTCTTTTGCCATTGCTATTCTTGTTCTTATTTCTTTTTCACTTCTCCAGTCTTCAGTTAGCATGCTTCCCAAATATCTATACTGTTTTACTTGCTCTACTCTTCCATCCTTTATTGACACATTCATAATCTCTCTATCCCCTATTCTCATCACCTTTGTTTTCTTTATGTTCATTTTCATTCCATATTCCATCATCCTGTCTTCTAGCTTTGTAACCATTTCCTGAATATGCCTCGTTTCATCTGCCAAAATTACCATATCATCAGCAAACCTTATACAATTTATTATTCTACCCCCAATACTAATTCCTTTATCATTCCCTATTCCATTGTCAATCATTTCTTCAGCATATATATTGAACAGGGTTGGCGATAAGCAGCAACCTTGCCTTACTCCTCTTCCTAAATCATACCATTCGGTCTGTGCATCTTTTATCCTCATAGCTGCTTTCTGTTTCATATACAGCTCTTTAATTAACCTTCTATCTTTCCAGTCTACTTTTTTTGCTTTTAGTATTTCCATCAGTTTTTCCCAGTTCACTCGGTCGAATGCCTTCTCCATATCTATGAAGCACAGACTAATTCCTTTACCCCTTTCTATATATCTCTCTCCACTCATTCTTATCAATCCTATTGCATCTCTTGTACCTCTACTCTTTCTAAATCCAAACTGTTCCTCTGCAACATTTTCTTCCATTTTGCTAATTAGTCTCCTGTTCATAACCCTAAGTAGAACCTTTGCTGCATGTGTAATTAAACTGATTGTTCTGTGTTCACTGCATTTTCTTGTTCCTTGCTTTTTCGGAATTGGAATCATAATTGTTTTGACGAAATCCTCTGGCCACATCCCCTTGTCATAGATTGCATTACACAACTTCACTATTTCTTCCAGTCCTTCCTCATTAAGACACTTAAATAATTCTATCGGTATCTCATCTACCCCCATTGCCTTCCCATTCTTCATATCCTTTATTGCTTGTAGCACCTCTATTTTCAATATCGAAACCCCTGTTTCGTCATTATTTATTTCATCCTGCTCTTCAATACGGAGATCCTTTGGTTTTTCATTTGATTTGTACAACTCCTCCATGTATTCTCTCCATCTATTAAGGACCTCCTCTTCCTTATATAGAACTTTATCTTCTTTACTTGCAATCTCTTTCACACATGCACTTGTTCTCCGTCTATCCCACGTTACATTTTTTACTTTCTTATACATCAAGTCATACATTCCTTTTCTCTCTAGATCTTCTATATCTGAGCATTCCTCCTCTAGCCATTTCTCCCTTGCTTTTTGGGTTTCTCTTCTTAGTTCATTATTCAGTTTCCTGTATTTCCTTTTTCCATCTTCATCAGTCCTGCTTTTGTATTGCCTTCTTTCTTCCATCTTTTCTATCATTTCCTTTGTCACCCATGGCTTTTTTATTCTTTTTCCTTTGAAAAACCCAATAGCCTGTTCTGCTGTTTTCCTTATAGCCTTCTTTATCCTATTCCATGCTTCATCCACATTTTCCTCCGACACGTTTTCTCTTTTGATTGCCTGAGCTAATTTTTCTCCTATTCTTTCTTTTCCTACTGTGGCTATATTCTCTAAATCCCATTTCCTAACTATCTTAGCCTTCTTAACCTTCTTCAAGGCTAGTTTTATTTCGGCCATGAGGAGCACATGATCACTGTCAATGTCTGCTCCTGGAAGTCCATATGCCTTTTTTACTCCATTTCTATATCTTTCTTCCATTAGAATATAATCTATTTGATATCTGGCTCCATCTCCTGGTGATTTCCACGTGTATAGCCTTCTCTTATGATTTTCAAACCAAGTATTTGATATAAACATCCTCTTCTCTTTACAGAACTCAACAAGTCTTTCACCTCTTTCATTTCTTTTCCCTAGTCCAAATTTTCCTACTACTTGGTCTTCTCTTCCCTCTCCTACCACAGCGTTCCAATCGCCCATCACTATCTTGCAACAGTTTTTACCTTCCTCCTCCATAATATTTTCTATCTTCTCGTATATTTCTTCAACAGCCTCATCTTCATGTTGGCTGGTCGGCATATAAACTTGTATCAACAGTAGATCTTTCGGGTGCATTCCTATTCTAAGACCAATTGCTCTATCATTTACAAATATCACCCTCTGTACACAATTTGCTATTTCCTTATTCAAAATTACCCCTACTCCATTCGTTCCTCTAGTACCTCCTGAATAGTACACTGTGATGTCATCACTTTTTATTTCCCCTCTTCCTTCCCATCTCATTTCACTTAAGCCAATCATATCCATTCTATTTATTTTCATCTCTTTCTTTAAATTTTCCAACTTCCCTGCTCGTAGGAGTGTTCTAACATTCCACGTGCCAATTCTCAACTTCTTTCCAGCATCCTTCCTTCCTTGTGTTAAACGGAACCTCTCGTGTTGTCCCCCCCGGAGATCCGAGCGGGGGACCATTTTGCCTCCGGAATATTTAACAAGAGAAGACTCCGTCATGATGCCTCTACATGGGATATATTGTGGCGGTGGTTTCCCATTGCCTTCCGCCTATATATTCAGCCGCCCCTAACATGGGGAACAGACGCTGTTTGCAGCCGCCCCTAATATGGAGAACAGACGCTGCTGCCTGTTGGTCCGCGGGAGGTATTTTATTTCCCTCCTACCCTACATATCTGTAGAGCATTCCCCTATCCGCCACCCGGGGACGCGCCCTCTAGAGGTTACAGGCTCCTCCGAGTATAGTTAATATAATATAGTTAATTTAATATTTTTTAGAAAAATTATGGTCTCAAAATATTTTATGATGAAGTTTCAATGCTAGTAAATTATTTAGACTTGATTTTTACTACTATGACACCATAGAATCTCTAGGTAACTTCTGATATAAATGCATATTCAGCCCACTGAAGTTCTCTTGATTTCCAATGTGGCTATTCGAAGCATTCAAAACTGCAAATGTGGCCCACCTTGCAGAAAAGGTTGCCAACCACTGTCCTATAGGATGACCATTCCCATCTTCAATGTAAAAATCATAAGTAAAAGTTATGGTGTCATAATATACCTACTGCCACCAAAGAAAGAAATAAATTAATAATAAATTACTACCAGGCATATTGACACTTGACGACCAGTAAGAGGGAAATAAATGGCTAATAAAATTTATTAGACCCTCTCTCTGTATTTTAAAATGGGCATGGATATTGCGAAGAGATTGGCTCTGGGTAGAAAAAATGGGTGCAAGGCATGATGATGCTCTAATAAGGAAGAAGATGGGTGGCACAGAGCCTGTATGAATCCAAAAGTTAGTGAAGTTTGGAATCATCTAAAGAAATTTTTGACAATCCTCAGAAAGCCATCTCATGTAAAAGTGAGAGATGTTCAATGCAGAAAAAGGCAAGGGTTGCTTTCAGCTAAAAAGCATCAACTAACACAGATTCACCTGTTTCTGCAAGAATGAGAGAGGTTATGTGTACTAATTGAGGAATTTACAAGCCAAAAATATGCAGGAGAATAATAAGAAAATGTGCACATCACAAAAGTAATGGTCACAAGAATCCTATTGCAAATTTTTTGTGCTCTCAGAGAGTCCTTTGCTCAATTAAGGATGGTGACAATAAGTGCTCTGAATGAGTTTAGTCATAAAGGGTGTTTCTATATTGATTGGAAGATGAATGAAAGGGAGACTAGAGATATAAATCAGGAGAGAAAAATATCATGCTAATTCTAAGAAAGAATGAATGAATAATTATTCCATCGGCATACTTAACCTTCTCCAAAACAGCCTCAGTAAATCTGTCCAGCCTGTAACTAACCATCTGCTAGACAGGTTTGTTAAGATATGTGTTATTGCCTATAGAACAGTTTGTTAGCAGGGCTGCCCCTAGGGTGTGCGGGGCCCTGGGCAAATATTTTTTGCAGGGCCCCTGTCTATATAAACAATTTGATTAAAAAATGTATACTGATTTATCAATGAAGATTTAGAATAATGAGTATAGAAGAGGTTCTTACGTATTTGTTTATTGTTCAATCAGTGCACGTGAAGATTCTTCATAGTGTCCAGGCACCATCTCTTCCTGTTCAGGTCCAGGAACCATCTTTTCGTGTTCTTTATTGTCAAATGTGCCGTTCCTGGCTAATTTCCTATCTCCCACCGTGAGAAAAAAGTAGCAATGCTGTTATCAATTGCGACTGACTGCTAGCATAGCATCAGCGATCACACCGCATTTTTTTTACAAAGTAGTATCTTGTAACAATGCATAAGGTTCTTGCCTACACATCATTGTTGCACACATTAGTGAGCATTTATGTAATTAGTAAATTTATCGTCTGCGACAATGTATTCAGTCAACAGTATACGTTGTACTTTCAAGTGAATCATGACAGTTAACAATGAGCGATAAATCTACGAGCAATTAAGCGATTCGATGAAAATGCGGTGCAAGCAGAACACGTTGGGTGAATGCGAAACATTTTCCGGGACTCTTCGCCATACAGGGATCGAGGGGAATCTGAAACTATCCCGTCTAATCCAGGACAATTGGCTGGCTTAATTTAGGTGTATTCAGACGTTCCCATATCCCATACAATATACCCCATACAAATAGGGTAACATTTGCTTTGTTTGTGCAGGTCATTCATAATTATTTGGTTTTATTCTGCATATTTCATTTTTATCTTAATAATAATAATTATGAGGGGGGTCCTCCAAAGCATGGGACCCCCTGAGGCAAGGGGCCCAGGGCATGGGCCCCGCTTGCCTGAGTCTAAGGGCGGTACTATTTGTTAGTTAATGGTAAAGCCATTGGATGACCTGAAATTCCTTCTTATCGGTTCCTATAATTAACAGGTGTTTGAATTTCTTGACTTAATAAAATTTTTGCATCATAAAAAAATAGTACGCAAATGGGTTAAGGTGAAGGAGAAAGAATACCCTTAACAATCCATTACATAAATAAACAAACATGCATGTGCAATACCTAAACTAATCTTCACTGATCCACTCATCATTTGCAAAAGAAAAAGTCCAAATTTGTACTTGAAAGAACTATGTACTCATCATTGGAGTTCTATTTCCATAGGCATAAAAATTCTATAATAATATTCATTGCAAGCTTTTTTGAAGAAATACTGTCAGAAAATATGAGTTCAAGATGAATGCTTCTGTAAAAAATCTTGGACCACTTATAACTTAGTGTATGCAATAATTTGTTACAGTCAGATATTCAATGAAAATTTTTGTTATACATTATTTAAGTGAATTTAAGATATTCATCTTGCTTGTTGTATGTGATTCTCCAATGTTTTTCTGTTTACAATTCATCTTTAACTTGAGGAAGATTATGAATGGAATAAGTTTCTAAGTTGCTAATTTCAATTTCTTAAATGTATAAAATGTAATCACTTTATAAGTATACAATATTTTAGAACATTATTTATATGGATCATTTCAGATACATGGTAACAATAAAAGGATCAATTATTGAAGGAATTTCCAGCCAAATCTCATCTAAAACACAAGCTGAAAAGGTAAAACATTTATTTAATATTTAAAACAGCAATAATAATAATTTTTATTAATACAGTTGAACCTCTCTAATTCAAATGTTCAGGATAGGAGGCATTACAGACTATAGAAAATTCTGAACCATGGATGGTTAGTATATGGTCTCTACTCAGGCCCGACCTTAGAATCTGCGAGACCCCTCTGGTGGATGCTATAGTTTAAGTCAAACCCAGTTGAGGGGTTAATGAGTCCAGCCCCCCACTAACTATTGCTTGCAATGGAAAACAATTTTGAGCATATTTTTGATTGTTTTTTTTTACCAAAAATTTTGTTTAAAATGTGCGAAAACAGAATTTTCAGGAGTAGCCAAGAGTCACGGCAGGATAATGAATGACTAATTCCAAAGAATTATTTATTAAGTAATAAATTTTATAAAACTTGTTAAAACTGTTAAATATAAAAATTTGTACTTGAAAGTTTGATCCTACATAGTCAACATTCTAAGTTAATGTTATTAACAAATCTTGCAAGCTTAACTTGATGCAAAATCTGCTATAAGGTTGCTATAGTCTAATTCACTAGCATTGCCATTCTCAATCGACAATATTGCCAAGTTGCTGACCCGTTCTTGAAGCATCATTGACTGAATATACATTTTCATAAGTTTTAGCATCGAAAAACGTTTTTCCCCAGATGCTACAGTGACAGGAACAGCCAGAAGAATATTCTAAGAGCAATGTACATATTAGGAAAGTCAGTACATCACTTGTTTATTGTAAGAAATTGCAAATTCTTAACTGGGTCTTTGTAAAGCAGTACTGGAATGATAGATTTCAAAGCTTCCAGTTTTTCTGCAAGCATGAAGCCATCAAAATCCCAATTTTTTTAAATAATTTTCGTAACACTAGCTAAATTGTGCCAAATTAAAAAAGAATTTGACTGTACAATGCCTTTATCTAGGGTCGAAGCTGTCAGTTGGGATATTTCCAAGCGTAAATATCTGTACATGTAGTCTGGAGAAAAGTTAGTTGTGTTTGGTATAGAAAAGTTATAGACCACACCATGGTGATAATGCATTTCCTTTATGAAACTTGCATTGCTTACTGTGCTGTACTAGCAACAAAATATAGTTATCTCAGTTATTCTTCAACTTTCTCTGACTATCTTGTGAGCATTTCACAGCTTGATCTACATCTGGCAAGCTGTATCTCTAAAAATTTTTGTCAATTGGAGTGCGGAGCCCTGAAGACATGGGGCCCAAGGCAACCGCTTTGCTTGCCTTGCCCTAAGGCTGGGCCTGACTCTACTGTTAACATACACACTACCTAAGCCATAATTTAATGTATTTAACATAAGGATATGAGCTAATAAAGCATGAGAAAACAAATAATATAGAGAACGCATGCCTATGCATGAGCTTACTAATAAAAACAGTTTGGTTTACCTAATCCAGACGGGATTCTAGATGAAAAGCATAGTTTTTAAGTTGTGCATACCATTGAAACATTTTTAAAACTCTTTCTTAAGCTGTGAGAACAGAGAACAGGAACATTAAACACCATCCACATCATATTTATAGACAAGGGATGTTTTTGAGGATTAGTCAAAACTCCAGAATCATTCCATCACAGGGATGTTTCCAGCCCACAGAATTCTGGATTAGAAAGGTTCAACTGTAGTGTAATATCTAAAAATAGCAGATTAGTTTATTAGTTGCTTAATAATCTTGCTGATAAGCATTCAAAAATGTTGAATTTGAAAATGGATTGTTTTAATATCCTATCTTTAATATCTTATTTTTACTAAATGAAAAATTTGCTCAAGAGTCACGGTAGAAAACTGGAAGCAAAGCAAAAAACAGCTATCTTTGCAGAGCAAATGCTAGATACCAACATGGACTGGATAAAAAAATATGTCCCAGTTATTGAATTGTGGTTGAAAGAAAGGCATAAATAAAAAAATGTGTAAGATCATCGTTTCAATGCATCACCTTATCTGTACATGTTTATTGACTTGCCTTATAAAATTTTGCATATTACAAATGAATTCAAATAATAAATATGATCCACAAAAATGAGGAGTCTATTGGATGATGTTAACCTGTAAGTGAGCTGGACAGAGCGAAAGTGATATGTCAATTTCTTTTAGTTATACATTGTTTGATAGAAAAATCAATTTATTACCCATAGCAATGTAATCTACAAAAATATACTTGGAAAAGGCCAAATTTTTATTTCATATGAAGATGATTTTGTTCATACTTTCTTTCATTTAGCCTATCAGTTTGGCTTATAACACTTTTGCTCTGATCGGCTCAAGTATGTGTAAGTAATGTGTATTCAAAGTCATTTATGAATACAGACAACATCCACTGGTCGAACCTCCACTTATCGAACATTCGGAATACTGAACGTTCAAATGCGTGGTCGAACATGCTCGCTTGGCATGGACTTGAAATTGCGCAGTATCGCCCAGTCAGTTCCAGCTACCTGCCATTGTGCTTACATCTAATATTTGGTATTCGATATTTGCTGGAAATTTTTGGCCCTTATTTTTATTTAAATGGCTGATAATAAAGAAAATAATTCTAAGGATGGAGGAGAATCAAGTGATCAAAGTGCAAAAAGATGCAGGCTTTCATTTGATGAGAAATTAAATGTTTTAAAGCAGTATGAGAAAGGTGAGTTGTTGGCCAAAATTGGATGTTCACTGGACCTTAATCAGTCCACTATTGGTACCATAATAAAAGACAAGAAGAGAATTATGGAGCATGTAAATAGTGGGAGTGATTTAATTAAAATGGTGTCTTGCACAACTGCTAGACCGAAAATTATGGAGGAAATGGAACTTAAATTGTGAATTGATGATCAAGTGGAAAAGCGTGTTCCTCTAAGCTTATCTGTGGCTCAGGCAAAAGCTTGGGCTTTGCATAATGAATTAAAAAATCAAATGGGTGAAAATTCAGGTGAAGTGGATCCTTTTGGAGCCAGTTAGGGGTGGTTCAGAAGGTTCAAAATTTGTTCGAAGCTCCATAATATTAAAGTGTCAGGCTAAGCTGCAGTGCAGATGTTGAGGCAGCAGATGATTTTCCAAAATAGCTAGCTGATATTATCGAGAAAGGTGACTACTGTTCTCAAAGGTGTCCAATGTCGATGAAACAGGGCTATTTTGGAAAAAAATGCCTTCTCAAACTTACATTGCAGTGGAAGAAAAGAGCATGTCTGGATTTAAAGCTGAAAAGGACAGGCTGATTTTGCTTTTATGGGGCAATGCAGCTGAAGACTTTAAATTGAAACCCTTGCCTGTGTATACCAGTGAAAATCCCAGTGCCTTTAACAGACTAGTGAAGAGTAAATTGGCTGTGATTTGGAAATGGAACACCAAGGCTTAGGTCACAGGGCTGCTTTTTCAATAAAGGTTTGTGCATTTTTTCCCTGCTGTGGAAACCTATTGCAATAAGAATAATTTGGATTCCAAGGCATTGCTCCTGGTTTTTGCCTCTGAACACAATCTCTTTATTGCAACCTATGAATCAAACCGTGATTGGAACTTTCAAGTCCTATTATGTCAAGAAGACTATGACTCAGACCATAGCTGTTACTGACAAAGATGAGACCTTAAGCCTCAAGCTGTTCTGGAAGAATTACAATGTCCTTGATGCAGTGAGAAACATTGGCAGCTGCTGGGAAGACATATAGGAATCAACCATGAATGGAGCATGGAGGAAACTTTGTCCTCAATTTGTCTCAGACTTCCCGAGCTTTGAGGAGACTCCTGAGACAATCATTGAAGAAGTTTTTTCAATGGGAAGACAGCTGGAGTTGGAAATGAATGCTGATTATGTGAGGGAACTCCTGGATTCTCATGAAGAAGAATTGAGTCTGGAGGAATTGCCACTTCTATGGAAGCAAATGACTGAACAGGGAATCAGTAAAGCTGAGAGCACTGTCCCTCCTACTCCTACCATGACCATGGATACCAAAAGCCTATCAAAGTTGCTGGGAGACTTTAAAGTGGTTTTGCAGCACATGCAAGACTTGGACCCCAATGTGGAATGCAGTTCTGGAGTTGCCTCTGATATCAGAAAGGCCTTAACTTTCTATAGGGAGCTGTACACCAGCAAGAAGTAGCGGAAGCGGAAAAACAACGAAGGCCAAGTTCTCCCTTCTCAATGGGTTTTTGGTGGGTTGTGCCATGAAACAAAAAGTGTTTTTGGTGACAGTGCCTGATCAAAGTGCCTCGAACATGATGACTGCCATTTTAGAGAATGTAGAAGAAGAGTCAGGAATCTACTCTGATTCCTGGCACAGATACAATACTAAGGATTTAGAGGATGCAGGCTTCCAACACTTCAAGGTCAACCATCAATTCAACTTTGTTGACCTGTCCACTGGAGTGCACATGCAGAACGTCAAGAGCATGTGGGATATGGCAGAATAAGAAGCAAACAATGGCCTGCAGTTTGTCTTTTCTTCCATACACATATTAGATAAATAAAATTAAAACACATCAGGTAATACCCCCAACAATCTGTTTAGCTTCCTTAAATTATTCTTGAACTGTATTTTCTCTTGCAAGTGGCCCAGAATGAATGCAGAAATGGTCTGTATCCCACAAGCTGAAAAGATTTGTCACCACTATCTTAATGATTTTATACTCAAACATGAATTATTCATCCTGATGGGAATAAACAATTAAGTGATTTATGCCTAAAATGGCATTTCCAACACATATACACCAAAAGAAGCTGGAGAGTGGATATGATAGAAATTAAGTTGGGAATAAATTTAAAAAATTGAGGGTACTAATAGAAAAATATGTTCGTGATTACTTTGACAAATTTTATACTGGCTATTGTCTTATTTCAAATTATCAAAAGTGCCAGTAAACCTGAAAACTGTAGACTAGAAACAAGTTGTATTGACAGCGGTTAAGAAGTACAAACGTTCACACCACTGTACATGTAGCAACAGTGGAATTACTTTCAACCACACTACGTATCAGAAATATAATAATATTTATAAAATTTTTCAACTTAAAATTTGTGGTGTCTACCATTATTAAAATACCTTATAATGATATATGTTCATGTGTTCATTAGCCATGTTTGCTGTCTGTTGCAAGTAACAAATAGGTATGTTATGAGATCATCAACAATCTTACTTGAAGAGAATGTGTGAAAAAATCTTAAACTGCTAAGCAAGATGATCATAAATAACTTAGCTTAAAAAATAAATTTGAATCACTGTAGAAAAACAGTAGTTCTTTTAAAATTTCAGATTTGTTAATATCATATACAAGTCTATATGAAATATATACCACCTATTGAAATGCCACTTTAACCATATTGGGAAAAATTGAAGTAACACGAAAAATATATCTCTCTATATTATAATCGCACTAATGTGTGTTACAGAAACTATTTCTTACTTCCGTATGAGCTAGAATGCTGAAAATTTTCAGACTGATTATTCATGACTTACAAACAGAGGGAAAATTGCGAAAACGGGAAGTTTTGAAGTTAAAGAGACCCAAAAAACATTTTTATTCGAGAAATTACCATAAGATTAACATTGGAGGATTGTTGCCATCATGTCCGCTTTGAAAGCATAAGACGTAAATGAGGGTAAGACATCTTTTTAAAATTACTTATAATTGTCCTAGAAATTAGAAACTTGAATCATAGTACGTGCAAAAGAATGCAAATTTATTTTCCTGGCATAGATTTTCAAATACGATGTGGGGGAAAGACAGAGAGGAGAGAGTGAGAGAAGAGAAAGAGAGGGAAAGAGGGAGGGAGAGAATGAAGGGAAGTGGAAGTTTGGGAAAACGGGAAGTTTGGTGGGAGGTAGGGATATAGGGAAGTAGAGAGGGAGGGGAATGGGAGGAAGGGAGAGAGAAGCCAGAAAATAAGGATAAATATAATTTTCTACCTTAAATATATGCCGAAATGAGGAAGTTCACAGTTGCACACGGACAACAGACGACTTCACCTCGTGGAGCGAGGCAGGGGTTGATGCACATAGCGCATAGGGGCAGATCTCCTAGTTTCTCTATAATCATAAGATCCTGTATTTCAAAAGATAAGTGATTAACATTCAAATTAATATGTTGGCATTTAAAAGTAATTTATGTATATGCATGCCAGCGATAAGTGATTTATTTTTTTTATATTTCAAAATTTTGGCATATAATCCTTTTAAAAAGTTAAAATACTAAATGAACAACATTTATTGACAAACGATCGAAAAAGTTAATTTAATTGCAGGTCAATCTAAAATTTAAGAATACAACCACTACCAACTTAGTATTAAAAAATCTGATGTGGCCACCACATGACTTTCTCCATATCTGTAATATTTCTAAAAATTCTAAATAGGTTAAATGATAATAAATATTTTAAGGAACTGCGAGAAAAATTCGGACAACAGAGAACTGAAATGAACTCAAATGGTAACCTTCTGATTTTGAATATAGCCACGAAGCTCTAGCAATTAAGAAAAGAAAAAGGAGGGTAAAGTGTTTACAATAGTCGCCAGTAAGTGGTGTAGTGGCAGCTAAAAAATTTAGTTTTTAAAATATCTCTTCAACAATGCATTATATGGGAAAATGTTTCAAATGAAGGTTGTAGAAAATTAAATTACCTACAACTTTTATTCCAGTACTTTGTTGCATTCATGAAATAGTAAAGCAAATATTAAAAAAAAACGGATGTAACAAGAGTGAACACCCACTTCCGATTGACCGATTTTCACCAAAAACTAAACAGTTCTTTTCCCTTTAATAAAAATGCCAAATATAAACTTTGCGTTGATCTGATTAATAGTTTTCGAGTTAGAGCACCCACAAAATACTGGTCACAGACACACACACACTGACACACCAACAGACATCATCAAGAAAATAGTCAAAACATGTTCATGGGACCTTAAAACATGTATTTCCAATGAAATCTCGAATTCGATTTTTTTCATGAAAACAATACTTTCTGTATACTTCGCATATGGAGAAAGTAAAAATATATTTTATAAATAAAATACCACCACCTTTGTTATTTAAATGTCTTATGACCATTAGTAAGGTGACCAGATACTTTTTTCCAAAAGGGAGGACATCCCGTTTTTTTACAAAATGGAAGGACATAGGGAAGGAAAAGAAAGGACACATTTCATGACAAAAAATACTGTTTATAGGCTTTATTTCATATTTTTTCAAACAAAATAAAGGTTGTAAAAGAACGTACATTACAAGTCTCGTGACATGAAATTTTTTATTTAAAAAATTCTGTAAGCTTTCAAGAAAAATAATGAGTGCCTCTACATAATTTTAGAGACCATTTTTCACAGTAAACTACTCAAATTACATGACAAATTGCATGGAACGAATGTCAATTTCAGAAGCTCAAAGGTGAATTGCACAAATTTTAAACGTGCTCATTAATTACATGTTTTACGCATTCAAGAAAAATAAACCCAACACGGAAAAGTTTAAACAAAGTTCAAAAGCAATTAAAATTGAAAATAATAGACTCAATCCTACAAATTGTTATTTATTCTAAATTATGTCCTGACTGCTTGAAAATTTTTATGAGCCAATATTTATTGAAAATATATTTATTCAAAATATATATTTATTGTAACAAATCTTTTCTCAAGAGGCTGAAATATGTAGTATGTTTTTAAAAATGAAGTCTTTTTATTCTAATAATGACATGATGGTTTTGTATTGAAATATTTGTCATTTCTGTGAATCTTTTTCAGAAGATCGTCATTTTCATTTAACATTTCTGAGAATTGATCACAGCTAAAATCCATGTTAACTTTTATCATTATGATTGAGGTCAATGTTTCCAAAGAAAGACTGCTCTTTACACTGCCCCACACATCATTAATTAATGAGAATACACGCTCTACACTTGCATTTGTCCCAGGTAAACATAAAGCTATTTCAACCAATATCTTTAAATTAATAAAAGGAAGATATTCAGTTTTAAAAAACTGAAATACTTCCACCCATCTTTTGTCAACTTCTATTTTATTTTCAGACCAATCAGAAAACTTCTTACCTGAGTAGTACTCATTTAGTCTCCGAACCTCATCAAACCGAGTATTGTCATCAATCTTTATGAGATAATTTATTTGCAAATTTCATTGATTCTACCACTTTTTCCCACTCTATTGATTTTCTTAATCAAGTCCACTGAAAAACATTTATTCCATCCAGAAATTTTGTCCATTTGGTTAAATAATCAAGGCAATTTCTATAAAATAGTTGAATGTCGTCCGTGAATGCCCCTCTAACTGTTGGATTATTCTCTTCTACTTTCTTCAATAAATTATCTGCATTTACTGGTAGAAATTTGATATTTAATCTGGATTCCAATTTATCATTAAAACTGTGAAGAATTGATGTTACTTCAGCTGCACATATTTTGTTCTTTTCAATTTGCTCTATACTCAACTGAAACAATGTTGCCTTACTATGCATGAAATGCAGAGTAATTTCATCTAATGCATTTTCAAAAAAATCTTTTAGAACTTTGGGATATTTATCTAAACTTAAAAAATATAACCTTAATGGTTCAAATAATTGAGTAACATGTTCAATGGCAGATGTTAAAGCTAACCACCTGGTTTTTTAGTAACCTAATAATTTCTTATGCTCAACTGAAGTGACCTCACAAAATTTAGCTTGACTCTTTACTCTCACAGTGAAACGATTAAAATTTAAGTATATATGTGGAAGGATTACTTCTACATCTATAGCCATTTGACTTGAGAATACACGAATTAAAAGAAGGCATGGCTTGAGTAAAAAGAAGAACAAAGGCAGAGAAATGTTCAAAAAGGGGGACATGGAAGGACAAAAGGTTTACGGAGGACAGCGATTGAAAAATTTTTCCTTCCAAAAGGAGGAAGTCTGGTCATCTTACCATTAGCGAATCTGCAATAAGTCGATAAGGCCAAAGTAGGTAATGGTCTAACGGGATTTCAGGGCGGAAATTAAAAAAATAATATTACACAGACTTCTGATGAATTCCGCAATAATGACCCGCAGACGGACAGACAGGCAAACCTAAAAAAATGAGCAATTCTTTTAGTGAAAAAAGCTTCAGAAAAAGCAATTTCGCCTAGGGGCGGGAAGTTTCCAAATTCGCCACTGCTTATGACTGATTAGTAAAACATAAATATGAAGTCATCATAAAAAGGGTCAAGTAATACTTAATACTAATGATTTTTATCGTTTACATTTTATCACTCGGGAGTTAAGTTTTCTTAGACTAAACTCAACCAAAATTGTCAATTATCTCGATTCAAATTATAAAATAGTTCAGCATGTTGCCGCAAGAGTGACAACTTAACTATTATTTTATGGTGCCATGTAACAAAGTTAATAAAGTAGAATGCAGCTTATTAGAATTATTTGGCACAGCAAGAGCGAAACAACGAAACGCAGATCGCCCAAATTACACCCGGAAGAATCAGATAAGTAGTTAAAAGCTTCCGTTAGTTTTACAATTCGTATTGCGCGCGATGAGACATTTCGATTCTTTAAAGTACACGTGTCCGTCGCAAAGATGTCAGGTGTAGGATTAAATTAGGAACTAAAGAAAATTATTTCTAATTATTTATTTATTATTATTATGCTGACTTTTTAAAAATATCTAAAAGTGGATTATTGTTTTAAGACTCATTATAAATATTAAGGCATAATTTGTGCCTTAATTCAATGAAAAATGACCAAAGTGAAAGTCAATTTGTACTTTTCTCAACTGTGGCTTACAGTACTTAACGTGTATTTTTCTCTGGTAAAGGTAAAGAATTGTAGTGTGGTTTATTACTCGTCTTGTTTTATAGTTTTAATAATCTGAAATTAAACGCATTGATCAGGTAATCGTGTACTTTAATGGTGTTTTTTGGTATCCTAAAGTGGGTCATAAGTATAATCATGCCAAATCCACCAATGCATACGACAAAAAGATTAATCATGTAGGTATTCGTCAATTCCGCGCAACCTTACAACTTTTTATTGGATTTGTTTGTGCATCAATTTCGTAATTACATGCGATCACTTAAGGAATTGTAGCGACTACAAAAAGAATTTGGCTCTGAGTCTAGATAATTTTCTTCTCCATCTAAGAGAAATCGTGATGTAAGGTTCAAGACAGTTTGGCAGGACGTTTGCGCTTCTATATTCTAATTTCTAATGTTTACCGCTTTATAATACGAGCGAGCCAATAGAACGCGTTGTATTATTCCTTGGCGTTGCCACCTGGTAGATTCTTTAAAGGAATGTCTTCCTTGCTTACAATAGGTACTTTTCAAAATTGTCTTATCACCACGTAACCTAGAATTTTTCCGTTCTTAGAAAAATGTAACCTTTTAGTAAAGATATGTGTAAGGAATGGGAGAGCAATTATTGTCAGTTGGAATTATGTGATCAAGATTCCTTATTCGCCACAGCAATTCGAAATGCAGCCATACGTTTTTTGGTTTCAATGTTTAGCCATTTCTAGAGTAGGTACGTATTAAGTTGATTTTCAGAGATTGTTTTCTCGTTTTCACTCGTAAAAATCGTTAAGGGATCTTTATGCTCCACCAAACAGTAGTTACAATGTTAGATATACTAAGTATTGGTTTATTCTAAATTTTCAAATTTATTCCGCTGGTGAGAATTCTGGTGCCTAACACAAGGCCGGCATGGAAATTAGATTTAGAATTCGGCTTAGCCAAAAGTCGACGAAAAAACTCAAGGGCAGTGACAAATCAGATGAAACAAACATGGGTTTGTTACCAAGAACATTATGTCCCCTATCTCCAGTAAAATTTTTGTAATAAATTATGTACGGATAATTATGGCAAATATTTACCACAGACCGGTTAGGTAATTAGAATATGTTTATAGCAAGCTATGTTATTCGATTTCTCCAGGAAGGTTAGTCCCCTCCCCTACCACCTACTGCATCTAGGATTATTAAGTATAACAAAACGATGTGAGCTCCCTCAGCCACCATCAGCCACGTCAACGCCAAACACATCGCAACTTGAGAATTAGATGTTCCAGTGGTTGCGTCATCAACTAACATGAGGGCTTCCGCGCATAATCAGTATGACCATCAAATCATACTGAAAGTCTATTGAAAAACGCCGCACCTAATGTAACAGGAAATTCATTCCGGATCGATTTTCAGAGGTTGTAAATGTTTCAATTTAAAGTAATCCTGGATGATACAGGACTACAATTACCCGCAAGAACTGCAGTGATTAGGATAGACTGAAATGAAACTGGTATTGCAACACTGTTTTGTTCAATATTTTCCACGATCTCCCCGGCAATTTCCTTTCCTGTGAACCGATTGTCATTCGTACGTCCTACCATTTTTCCTCGTGGCACCTTGAAAATACGTTCGTCTGGCTTAACTACATGTTATGTACTCGACCTAAATATCAATACTCCGAACTAGTAAGCCATAGAGTGTCGGAAGATTATCATCTCACAAGACGGAAGAAAAAGCCGCAATGGGAAGCCTTTAAGGCGTTTAAAAACAGAACCGTTTGATTGTGTGGAGTGTGCATTGAAGCTGGCGACCTTCAAATATCGTCTCGCTGCGCAACCCAGCACGCCTGGATGATATCGACCGCGTGGCAACGTCGCTTTGCCGTCGTGCTGAAGTCTCGCATCACAAGGGTGAAAGTCCAGTTGAGCCTACTCCCTCTCTCCTGAATTTCCCGGGCACAGGTAATCTCGGAAAGCCCAGAGGCTGGGCTGGCTTTGTGAACACTGGTCTGGGGCTCTTTCACGCCTGCCACATGTCTATGACGTCTAAAATTACCTCCGTTCCTCGACCAGTTATATGTTAGCTCTGGGAAATTTCATTTTCTCCCGCCTTAATAAAATTCTTCTAGCTCCGAAGCGACGATCAATAAGCTGGAAAACCACGCCGATGGAAATGGCCGATAACTTCGCGAAATGTCACGATAGATTTTATTAGAACCGAGCTCACCCAAGCGAATTGACGAGATCGCTGCACGAAAGGAAATTGACGAATGCGAATACAACCAGCACTAGTTGAACGAATTTTAAGCACCTGCGTCATTCTTTTCTTCTGTGGTCACTCTTGACTACAAATATATCTCCCGTCTGTTTATTTTGGACTATTTAGCGAATCCGCATCTAGTTATCGGTCTCCATTTTCAACACAGGCTTATAAAATCTTACGGATATCTTCGCTTTCTATACTCCTGAAGTCTTGAGTGTTTTAGGTTTTGGCGTCTTAGATAATTTTTTCGAGCGTCTTAGAAATTGAGCTATTCCGCGTTCGTAGGTCGCCGTAATTGCGGCCCGATTGCCGATGGCCATCAGAGATGACCGTGCTCATTATCATCTGCCACGGTGTGGTCTCCGAATTTAACGGCAATCGATAAGGCTGCCAATAATCCGCCCACCTCGATAGTCGCCGCTTTCGTTTCCCAGCCCAAATTGGGCCACCCTAAACAGGTTATTCTCGGCGTCCAAGGAAAATTGTGGTATTTGGTTTAATGTAAAGGATAATTGAAATGCCGAATGGCGGGTTAAGAAATTAATTTACTCACATGCCATGAAAAGCTCGAACTTTTAATATTCCCGGGACAAGGTATGCAAGAATGCATGCACGTCCTCGCACGCATAATAAATATGCTACCCGAATTCAGAATAATCATGCGCCCATTTGCTCGCCACGCCCAAGGCGTGTCCCTGGCTATCCTAGCTATCTCTAGCTATTTCTTACTACTTTCACTTTAGTAAATGCTATAATTATAACTCCTCTTTGGTAATTCATCCTTCACAATCGCGATATTTATCTCGTCTACCTTATTTTACGTCTCTGCTTTGGCTCTTAACTACCCCCGCGCAATAATAGCGAAGAAAGCATTACCGGCCAAGGAATCAGAAATTCCATTTGTTTTATTCTGCGATATCCATTTAGCTTCTAATCCGAGTTCAGTGAACTTCCCAACACTTTTATGCGGAAGAAAAACGGATTGATTTTAAATGCGTCGACACGACACCCATTTCAAGTGTACCTTCGAGATAATGATTAAAATTAACTGTTGCTGACGCCGAGCAAGGGCGTGGTTTGAAAAGTAATATTGATTGCGTTTTTCCCTCGCTAGCATCGATTATAAACAAATCTCACGTTTATCAAAACAAGTGATTATTTTAAAAAGTTTCGAGAAAATTCTATCATCTAGTGATTCATTTGGTATTAAAGGGAAGAATTCTCCGTATGATTCCAGCCATGTTGCCAAATGAAGAAATGGCTTCAGAGACGCTGTAAAATGCTTACGTGCCTGAAATCATCACGATCTAGTATTTTCGTAATACGATGAAAGCCTTTCCGTAAAGGGCATCGTTGCTATTAAGAAAAGGAGCAAGGCGAACAGCATGCAACTGTACTTCGATCTTCTCCGCGTGAAACAGTTGGGGCAGAATTCTATCGTATACTCGACATAAGCTTCTCTACGGTGGATATCTCGAATGGAATGACTTGGTAACAGGAAGTACGCGCGTAAGCACAAGTGTTTGCTAGCTCGATTTATTTTCTCTCATTGGAAATACGGCCAGCCCTATGCTACTGCGCAGCAACGGAGGTGGTATCTCGCGAATGAAGCACAAGGTCCTAATCCGAAAGGAAAGCAAAATGGATGGTAAAGAACTTCGCGCTGGTTAAAGTCGATTAAGTGCCTACATAACATGCTTTATCATAAACACTGCAAGTTTATTCAAATAAGTAGACAACCTCAACAGTAATTCGCGAATATTAAGCGAAAATCTCACCGAGAAAATATATTTTTTATTCGTCAACCCATATTTTTCTGCCGTAGGTAGGTGTTTCCTTCGCCAGACTTTCATTCGACCTGTAGCAAGATCGTTTAAAAAACCTTCCTAAGCAGACCTGCTGACATTGCTTAGTGCATTGCAAATAGTCATAGAAAATTGTTCCTGGACCTACCTTACTAACTTCGATTAATTTCTACACTTTATTGGTTAAAACTTCAAATAGCCGTAGTAGTTCTTCAGCCTCATTTATTTACGCCTAGGTTGATATCCGTATGCCCCTTGTAATAATAAGTTTTTTTTTATTTTAAGGCCTCGAAGGCGAAAAATGCCACACCAAGGGAATCCACACGATTCGCACGGCTAATTCTCAAGCAAGGAAAATCCGAAGAAATGCAATCAGAAGTTGGATATCAAAATTTATTTTTCTCTGACCTGGACAGTTAAAATTAATATCATTCTTTGGTCGTAATAAAAGTAAATCCATCAAGCTTTTTCAAGGTAACGTGAAATTCCAAAATATATTTTGCTGTTTCATAGTAACATTAGATTAGATGTTTAGCGACAACTATAAAAATATTAGTTTTAAGACAATTTATAGGTTCTCATTGTTGCCTTATATCTGCATTTTGAGTCGTACGAATCGTCCTTTATTATCTTGAATGTGTCGAAGAATTTCAGGGATGTCAGTTTCAAAAGAAGATAATGGAATTATGTTCTGGCTTGAAATACAAAGATAAAATCGATCATTGTATTTCATATCCACTATCAAAATTTGAACTGAGTACATTTTAAATTGATTGTGTCTTCATACGGGCAATTTGTTATTTTCGACCCAGTCCCTATTTTCCATCCGTTTATTTTGCGTTTACTCTGTGTTCACTTATCCGGTGGCCAGAACAGCGTAACTGGCTGATCGTTCACGAACATGCAACTCGCAATTATTTGAGGATATTCTTCGTAGCTTTTAATAACTCTCTCGTACATCTAATCTTTTACATAACGCAGAAAAGAACCCATGAAAATTAAGATAATCTTGATGTGATCAGAAAACATGAAACCTTCTTAGGTCCTAGTTTTTTAATAGCTGGAGTAGGTCAAAAACTTAAAAGGCGCATTATTTATTTGTGAATCTCCGTCTGAATCTGCGTGGAACGATTTTAGCCATCGAGAACAGTGGATGGGGATCCAAGTAGAGAGGGTGGGGAGGAAGGCGATCGACCCCTCTCCCCCGTTGAATATCCCCAGTTCTCTCAATTGGATGCATTTTTAAAAATTCAGCGCAAAATTCCTTGATAAGATAAGATCCATAGGACAAGGAAAAGAAGGGACTCGGAAGTGAAAGAGATATTTAGAATAAAGGCTGGTCGGCAGTGTCGGATTCAAAGTGAGAGAGAGTTGATTATTCCCTTCTTAGGAAGTTTCTGGATCCGCCCGTTCGGCATCGGATGGTATGTGATCTTCAGTAACCCTACACGGGAGTTGGGCAAACTTTTAACGAAGCAGGCCGCGTTAGAGCTCATATCGAAAGTTACACGAGATATTGTAAGAAATACGAATTATAAAAGACAATTCCAAATTATTTATTGCGTCATAACTTCACCATTATTATACGTAAAAAGTATGAAATTACTTGCATTAAATTTCACGAAAAACATTCATAGGCTTCGCGGGCCATGCTAAAATGCTCTCTCGAATGCGGTCCGCGGGCCGTGATTTACTCAGCCCTAGCCTAAAACATCGCATGTTGTTTGCGATTAGTTTTAGAAAATAAATTTATCTCGACCTCACTTAATATCCGTAGTTTTTATATTCAAATCTTCATCGCCTCTTAAGCCTGGATCCCAGAGTATAAAGTGGGCATCTCGTGACCAAAACCCCCCGTTCTTAATTTAACTAAAAGTCCTTGCCTAGGATGCTTACTTCTATAACCGTCTAACTCGACTAGCTTGAAAGGGTCCCTAAAGCTGTATAATCTATTTTTCGACACGCGCATCACGAATTGCGCTCCTTAGTGTTTGCACAAGAAAGAATTAAATATCGATGGCACAGAAACAGAAAAGTGCTCATAAAATCCGTTGATCGAAGTAGTTTCATGGTCCTATTTCGTTCATAAGATCAATTTTAATAGCTGATAAGACAAAATATTGATATGAAAACGAATTTTATTTTTCGTTGCAGAATGAATTCAATCATTCCTTCGATTGAACTTCGACGCTATATCATTTTTTTAAATGTGAAATTAAATCATTAACTTAAGGAGAAATTCTCCTCGAATGCAGAAATATGGGAATAACATTTTTAAATATTGTAAAAGGGAATGAATACCTCACTGTAGAAAAAGCATTATTTTTATAGTAATACGAATGTATTTTTTTTATCTATAAGAGTACTGGCTAGAATAATTGTAATAACATTTTTTGACCATTGCGCTTATGTTTAATGGAATCGAAGCATTTATTGGCCACAGCTTTGCAAGAAGGTTTGAATTTTGCACCTCAAAAAGATACGAAATATATTGGCGTTGTATTATGTATGTAGGTATTATGTACATTATATTAAGCAGATATAATCAATTTACCTGGAAATTGCGCTGTGATTGCGCAATTAGATTTAGTTTGGGAAGTAACTTGATCCATTGCGACACTGACAGCATGATTCGTGTAGATGCAGATTTACTTTGCATTACCTGTCTCAAACTTTTTTTATGACTATTGGGAGATTTCGGTGGAATTGTTTCTCTTCTCAAAAAAGAATTTTAATTAGTATTATACAACGATTCATGAAACCTATTCTTTAATTAATCAACGGCAATACTGACTGAAGCTTTTTACTATAGCTCCATAAAATGGACGCATCGCATATTAAACTACTCAGAAATGTCCCTTGCCGTAATAAATGCTCCAAGAGCAAATAGCCTGCGGACTTTATCTCTTATTATCCTTTAAGAGGTATTTTTCCCTTGATTAGACATGCTTGGGTTAAAAGTTGTTCGGAGCAATATTCCGTGCAACGCAACCAATCCCAACCATCTATCCCTTATCTGGTTATCTTCTCGCGCCCGTGTGGTACACGAATTACGCTCCGTCATCTTATTGCCGAGCACTTCCTTTGCGAATGACTCGTTCCTGTTGTTGACAACGCAGAGACATAGAAACAATACTTTCCCCTATACTACATATGGAGAAAGTAAAAAGTACTGGAATAAAAGTTGTATGAAATTTAATTTTCTACAGCATTTGTTCGAAACATTTCCCCATATAATGCATTATTTAAGAGATATTTTAAAAACTTTTTAGCTGCCACCACCACACAACCTACCAGCGACTATTGTAAACACTTGACGCTTTTGTTAGTTAGTCTTATTGTTAGTAACGCTCCTTTTTAGGCTGGTTTTATGAAATGGTAGTGTCTATGTGTGTGTCCCCCACTGACAACTTTTGCAGCAACCGATTTTCATGAAACTTGGTATGAGGCTCGTGCTGCCAGGGCCCACTACTAGGCTATATTTTATTTCACGAAGACTGAAGCCCCAGGTTCGATTCCAGGAACGCTTTTTCCCTATTTGTTTTGTATAGGAAGTCTCGAATCCATCGTGCAAAGATGTTTTCTTTAATACTTTAAAATATCTTAAAACTGTGATATCGGAGCGATGTTTGTACTGTTCTAAGGGGAAAAGAATGTAGATTCTAATTATTGTCATAGAATTTTGATAATCATATCATATTTTCTTGAATTTCTACTAAAACATAGCGTTTTAAATCGCATTTTATCAGATTGTTGCCATGGAGACGATTATTACCGAACTAGGCTTGAGCATAGTCGAGTGAACAAATGGGTTATTTTCTTTTCCACTCGGCAACTCTTCAGCAATGGACAGTTGATCCAGACATATTAGCGTATAAACTAACATTTATTAAATTCGTTTATTTAAAAAAAATACATGCAAAATATAATGTCAGAAAGAGATTTTGACATTGTTTTTAGTATTTTAAACCTGATAATGCTCTATTAATTTGTTTTTCCAATTTTTCTCTATCATTGATAAACTATGAATTACAAATAGTATTTATGGCATGAGAATTCCTTGGAATGACTAACACATACTGAAACATTTCCTGTCAATATAAGTAATCAACTCGGGACGTAACATTGCGAAACCAGTCTGCATTAGTCCTGGTTTGGACTTCTTATTTTCTCATTTGTTGGAGCTTCCAGGCTAAATCCAATATCAGAAGGCTACGGTTTGAGTTTATTTCTATTCTTTGTGAAGTCTTTAAATTTTTTCGCAGTTCCTTAAAATATTTATTATCATTTAACTTATTTTGAATTTTTAGAAATACATATTACAGGTATGGAGAAAGTCATGCGGTGACTACATCAGATTTTTTATATGTAGGTACCCACAAACGATTCTCCTTGGCGTAATTTTTTCATCTAAATATTTAATGAATATAATAGCTGTAAAACAATATTGTACGGTCAAACCATAGAAACCGATTCTCTTAGTTTAACTTTTCGACTTTTAATTCGTCATCTATTATATATTTTGAAGAGTTTGTTGGTTTGTGCAAAATAAAGTCACTTTCCGAGTAGATGCATATATCACATTTTGAATAAACAATCCAACCACTGAAATTAGCTGAATGCGCTAATTTTTACACCGAAATATTTTATGTAAATGGCTTAAATAATTATTTTCGTTTATTGCGGGATTCATTTATTGTTGAGCGCCATTAAGATATGCATGACAACGCACGTTCATATTTGTTTACTTATTTACTCTTTACGTCATATTTGTTTTTTGTTGAATTTTAAGACATATATTCGCATATTACCTACTAAAGTGGCAGTATGATAAAGAATCAGAATTGATTGGTTGACATAATTGTCTAAAACTTTGGCACTTTTGCAGTTGGGTAACCCCCTCCCTAGCGTTTCTATGTAAAATAAATCGTATACATATTTGTGTTTTTCGGTTTTAGTATCTTTGATTAGATTAAATATTAATCAATATCCTTAAGAAAGCGGGGGTTAGGGGGCGGAGCAAAATAAAATGTTTA
This sequence comes from Tanypteryx hageni, assembly GCA_028673005.1. Lineage (NCBI taxonomy): Eukaryota > Metazoa > Arthropoda > Insecta > Odonata > Petaluridae > Tanypteryx > Tanypteryx hageni. Next base: position 239,852,944 of record CM054112.1, on the reverse strand, counting down.
TTTATGTTTCGTTTTTAGTATATTTTATCCCCCCTCCCTCCCCCATTCTCACGATATTTTTATTTTGAATAAAACGAAAGTTTTTTAATGTTTATTTTTTAATAATTTTCCAACCTTTAGGGCAAAGGATATAACTCTGTTATTTGCGAAACTAAATGGTATAGACAATCGTTACCCGAAAATTTCTTTCGCCAAAGAAATTATTCTATGTAGCTGTTTTGGTGATTTTTCTGTTCCAAACTCTTTCTTATGGCCCATCTTAAACTTCTGCCATGTGCTTTCAATAGTTTGAGTGTGTATCGCTTTATTTTGTTGGTCCGAAAATTTTTCGCTATGATTCACTTTCCAGTATTTGTATCCGGTTGGAAGTGAATTTTTCCCTTCGTAAGCTTTCCAGCACTCCGATATTATTATAGTTCCGGGAAGAACGTACTTTTCAATTAGTGGCAGTAAAGTATTGGCGTTTCTTTTTTGGACTGTTTTGAGGACACATTTCTGCGTTCCTCTCTCTATCATTCCGAAAACCCACTGTTGATCGATGACAACACGTCCTCTATCGTATTTCCTCTTCGTAATGACTGTCTCATCTATTTCCACAATGCTCCAGGTCTTCCAAGAGTTTGTTCGTTGTTCAAAAAATATAGGCAACAAATATCTCTGAAGAAGTTGTTAAAATCAACAATAGTGTTTTGACTTACAGTTGATCCGTCATATTTTCGCATGACAAACATTATTTCCGCTACGTTGTGTGTTTTTCTAGTCCAATAGTGGGCTAATTGAAGTACTTTTTTCGTTGTTATTTTTACACCTCAAAACAGGATCCCTTCATAATTCCTTCAGTTGTGTTACAATGGTTGCATTTCCAGTTCCCGAAGGTATGTCCAATCTGTGGTTTCTTGAGTTTCATCCTTCTCCCGCATTTGTGAAATCGTTTATTGGGTGCTAATTTCAGCTTCTGCAACCAACTCAAGAATTCGTCATCGTCTAGATATAATTTCTCCAATAGTTTTCTCGAATTAAAATGCCTCAACTCACCCAGCTGTTGCGACATAGTTTATTATATTTTATTTACCAAATAAAATTACCTTAGAAACGCTAGGGAGGGGAGTACCCATCTGGAATAGTACCAAAACTTTTTGCAATAGTAACGTATTTCGAGTTTTATTATTTACTTTGATAATTATTGCGAACAACATTGTTTTGGTTGCCCACGAAGAATACTTCTGTTATCATTTTTTGTAGGATTCCTTTTTTGGTGTAAGTACGTCATTATCGTATAAGCGAGTTCAACATTTGTTAAGGAACATATTTAGTGCTTTTGGGATAATTGCAAGGATGGTAAGATTCTGTACTTACTAAGTAAAAGTTCTGGATTGTACTTTTTTGGTCGTGGTGTTACTCAACAATAAAACTGAATGTAAAAAAAGTTTCATATTTGAATAATTAACCCTTTGATTATATAACAATCTCATTTCAATTTTTATTATTTTAACCAAATCAATGGTTCAAATAAGAAATCATGCCTAAAAGAAGCATAAGATTATTCTAAGATTCTAGATTCTAGAGCTGAAGCAGAACCGAAAAAAATTAGCTTCACAAAGTTCTTTTTTCAATATGAGTAAATTCCACCGAGTTGAGCCTGACCTCATTACTGATAAATTAGCTTCACATTTATAAATCGACCCAGTAAAACTTGTAAATTGTAATTTCATTATAATCTTATTTTATTTAATTGTTTTGTATCAAATGAAAAAGAATTTATGTGAATAACTTTTCAATTACTGTGAAAACATGTATGTAACTGGTATATCGCCCCCCCCCTCCATAAAGGCATTTTCTGGATTCGCCGCTGATTCTGTTGTCACTATTTCATGCATTACAATTTTGGTGATTTAAATATTTATCGAGCATATCATTTTATTTGATCTGCAGTAAAACGTATTTCAAATCAATATCTCTCAAGGTCTAATAATCTCTTTCTTTTAGTTATAAGTTGAATTTTGGTAATTTAGGTATCTCGACATTTTTATAAAGATATCAGTCATGGCGAAATTATCGTATAACTTTTTACAATTCATTTCTAAATAGTGGAAATATCGTAAGTTTCCCGATATGAAATAAAATTTAATTGGATTTTTCGAAAGTTCTTTAATCTACAATTTAATCAAAGAGACTTCACTCAGATAGGTGCTGTTTCGTGGTTGGGAGGTACACATATGAGGAAGCTGATCATCTAAATCTCTTGGGTGCCATGTACATTTGGAAGAGTGGATTTGGAGGAATGAAACGAATGCTCTCCATCGTCATAAATAAACTTAACATTTTTATTTTTATTCACTCCTTTATGAATAGGTCTTTTTTGTTTTCACTCTTTCAATTTAAGTGGAATTTTAGATATTCGCTTCGTAGTCGAAGAAGCAAATGGAGGCTATTCGGGAGAATTAGAGGAAAGCCTAACTTTATAGGCCCCATGACCACCTCGGCAGCCATGAACTGGAACTCTGAAGATCCGCATTATTAGATTTTAATGATTAGTTAAATGGCGAAAAATCGTGTAAACTTCTGCTTGCTTTATTCGCTTACTCTGTATAGGTATTTTTGAAAATTAAATGAAGTAGAAAATAAAATTCATGTAAAGATGTTGTATCTAATAATAAGCTGGTGTAATTGTACCATTATTTTTATTATGTATCCATTTTTTCGTATTGTTTTCGCCTGTTCTCTTGGACAATTTGCATTTTTATTACAATAATTTAGGATCATATATACAATCCAAGCCTTTATTATTCTGTACGTATCAAAGAAGAAAGCTTAACTTTTGCCATTTCGCGAACTTGCGCGTTCAGCATCTGCACGAAAGCCGCAAGGACAAACTTCCTCGTAAGCCTTATGATTTAAGGGGGGAAGAGATGCACGAGTTCACAAGGAAAGCAATAACGTGAACGAAAAAAAGGTTTAAGAGATTCGTACCCGTGGGCAGGCCTACCAAGAGGATCGGGATACCGGGGGAAAATTCCCGGGGCCCGAACCTTTGGGGTCCCGGAAGAGGAGAGATGTAATTTCAAAATATTAATAAAGTTATTGATCAAGTAGCAGAAGATATGCGTGATAAACAAAAATGTTATAGAGGTTGGAATTTGCTACCGTATTGCCGACACATACACTGTTTAACGTAAATGCATTGTGTATGTAGTAGTTACAGTATCTCTACCAAGCATGGATTTTATACTTTACTAGTGGTACCCGCAAATACTTTTGCGAAGTCAGTCAGAAATCTGCATGTTTAAAAGTAATAATAGCCCATTTCTCCTTATAAATTAGACAACGGACATTTTGATTTTCATGTTTGTTTTTATAATTCATATGTGAAATTTTAATTGCTTCTTCCTTACGATAAAGGTAACATTCCAGTGTTAAAATAAAGAAAGAAGATTTTTTTCTTTTGGTCAGTCATTAAAAATGACCACGTCCACATGCAGTTTACTGAATTATAATAATCTTCAATTATTAACGTTGCAATCTATTAAGTTTGACGTAGCTACAACTATAATTTCAATGCTTCATATAAAGCACGAAGCTAATAGCGCAATTCTTTCGTCTATTTGAAGGGATAGTAGACGCTGATTGAATCGAAGGCAACAATGCGGGTCGCCTTGGCAACACCCGGAAAGAGTACGAATAAAGTTCTCTCGGGATCTCCTAGTTAGCAGAAACAAAATGATTTACGGTATTTATGCGGGAAAATTGACGGAGACTCAAAAAATGTACCTCAATATGAAACGCGTTAATTTTGGAGTACGTTATAAAAAGATTTTACTATAGTATGTAGAAATATTAATTATTAGTGACGTATCATTTGAATTTCAACTAACCTCTAATAACCTCTCTTATACTTTGATATATGATTTTAATAAAATTCCTTATTTACTAGCTTATGTTTTTCCTCTCACATGGTTCCCCAGCTCCCTCTTCCATGAGAGGGCCATATGCCAACCCTTCCCCAGGGCCCGCGCCAGCTCTTGGCGACCCCGCCTGTGGGTGAAGTGGGACCGGCCTTACTTAATAAAATTACCTAGGAAGCTTTTTAGCCCTCTCGTCATGAATATTAGCCAATTCCACACAACGAAGCTTCGTGGCTTATACATAATATAATTCAAACCTTGGCTAACATAGACCAAACCGCCAAGTTCCTTAACATGCGCGATGCTCTCCGACGGAATATCCTGGCGTACGAACGATGGATTGGATAAAATACGGGAAATGCCCATTAATCTAAAGTGGTAACGTTGCTTAACTGCGCCTCTGTCAGCGGATAGAAGGGCGGAACATGCTTCATATACGTACGTCGTTGGAGGAAGTAGGTTGTGCATTCGAAACTGGAAAATGCGAATATTTCCGTGGGTGCCTTCCTTCAACACTTTCGAATTTACAAACGTACAAAAAGAATCAAACCGAATAAAGGCGTTCTTTTTTCGACATTTTCAATCGACAGAATATGTTTTTGTTCGAGCTTCTCAACTCGGCTGATATTATTTTCGTCTATACTCGCGATTCAGAAGGGTCGAAAATACCTGAAAGATCGATATGAAGCCGGGTGGCAGCCGTGTTCCTAGTACCTCAGCAATCCAGACGAGACTATGCACGTATTTTTAGCGGGGTGATTTGAATGTCAATGCGAGTAATTTCGACCTTTTTTTGTGAACCTGCGGTCGAGTCTTGATTGAAAAAAACCATGACGTAACTTGTCCCCAGTGCTGCAAGGATGACACATCTCACTTTGACTCATGGGTCATGTTCGGCCCTTGGCTACCGCCCCTAGGACGACGAATAACGAGGAGACCGAAATGCCGTCGGCGAATCGACCTTCACGTCTATAAATATGTAATGGGGAATTTTCGTCTCCCTGCATCTTTGATATTTAGCTGACGGAGTCCCATCGATCGGGCGACGTGATGGCGTCCTTGATGGGATTCACGCCGACCAGTCATTGATTAACGCATCGGCCGTGGTTCTGTTGAGAGAGCAGTGAAATCACAAGGGAGAATAGGCTGAGCTTTTTGTTAACGGAAGGGACCCTGTTCGATAGCGTCACATGCAGTGAGAATATAGGCGCCAACGTAATCCGTTAATCCCGTTTAGTCCCTTTTGATTCGCCCGACGTAATTTTCCTGCCTCGTGCGATTAATTGAAAAATGATGAAACTTTCGAAGAATTTTTTCAGCAATAGCAGAACAAAATAAGCCCATTCTCCACCTCACAGTAGCCCAGCTAATTACGGCCGATGAACCAGTTAGTGCTAATTTTCGGAGTTGGGGGCATAAATTGTGCGTGCGAGTCTTTTTTAACTGAATTCCCAAGCTCCAGGAATGGCGCTTATATCGATGGGATCGCATTGGAATCGAAATCTTGCGGAGGAGGTAGGAATAAAACGTGGAATGTTATATAGTGCCTGTCCAAATATAACTTTGTTAGCGAACGAGTTTAGAAAAGATGTCCAAAAACAGAAAATAACTCGTCTCGTTTTCAGGAAGGTTTAGTAGCAATCGAATCTCTTGCAATTCTTTTTTACCATATACTGAAACCTATATCTTTCAAAGGACTACTCTCGTTGCCGTTTTGATCCTTTGAAAAAATTGATCTAAATACGTTAGAACATTAAGAAGTGGATCCTAATAAAAACGATACTTGAGCTATGCCGTTCTTACAATTGACGTTATCAGGTCCGTTTGTGTCAAGGTAGGAAAGGCACGAGTCGAAAGAGATAAAAAGACAGGAGAGGGTTCTTCTTGTCTCTGACCCTGATCACGATGAGTAGATTAGGTAGTGAGATGAAAGAGGACATGTTGAGGCTAAAAGGAGGGACAAAGACCGAGTCCGTTTATTTGCGAAACACAAAACTTACCCTTTGCCGCACCAGAGCCGGATTTACACTTCATGCGCCCGCAGGCACAGCGTCTTCAGCGCCTCTCCCTCCCTCTCTCTTCCTTCTTCCTCTACACCTCCTCCCTCCAGCATACAACTGAGGTTCGTATTTCCCGGGAGAAATGAAACCAAGACGAAATATAAAGGATAATTGAAATTTCTATTCGCGATGACTCTTATTTTCTCTAATAACTAACCGAACTAATATTTTTTAATTCATGGACAAAAAATGACTGCAATCCTAGAACTTCGGCGCGCTTAGGCGTATTCCAAATGGGAAATCCAATCCTGATCGCCGCATCAGCATTTACCTAAGATTTATCGTCGTCAGTGAATTTTAATCCAGAGAAGAGACTTAAGTAAAACATTTTATTAGGGTTAAACATTCTCCGAGTACTTTTTTAACACAGATTCATTTATGTATTTTAACTTGCTCACAGACGGCCGCTTTACGGCCTTTTACATTTACAATGAACTTGATAACGATAATGAAGACGAGTGCATACAACTGTGCCCTGGACAGGAGTCGAACCCGCGATCCTAGCATTGGGAGTCAGACACGCAAACCGCCCATCTACCAATGCCGGCAAATAATTCAGAAATAATCTCTTTATGGTTTTGATGTCGTGGGCCGACGCATTACATCCCGAAAAATTTTCCACGTCGACGCGGAGCTGCAAACATTCCATTGGTTGATTCTTGGCAGGTCAGAACGAAACGCGGCGGCGAACAGCACATAGCGTCCTATTTTGGAATCGATGATTTTACCCACAATGTCCATATCTGCTGGACCTGGCGCTAATCCAAAAATTGAACCTGGTATTGATTTCGCGTTAATCTAGTTATGAAGATGGATTTGTTATCGCTCCGCTTTATGCATTCAACTTCATGTGCCTTCCAAATTCTCGCATATCCCATCATTCTTTCTCTGAAATTCCAACGCGGGGGAATATATTCCGCGAACTTCGGATTAAATCGCGACTGCTCAAGGTCAATCAACCGCGCATCTGAGGCAGTAAGGCAGCAGTTGAAATTGTGCGCTTATTAGAAAAATGGTTCCAAACGGTTTAAAATCCAAAAAAAAAAGATCGGGAAGATGTACATATTGCGTATTAACATTTTAAGCGTGCAACAAATAAACGTCATGTTTTTTATTACAGTCTTGTCGATATGCAGTCTAAACCTTTCTAATATATAGTTCGGTTTAAGCCCATAATGTTAGAGCACTATAAAAAAAATCGACTATCGCCAAAGCAAGTACTGCATCAGTCAAAACGTGTAAAAAGTCACGGATTTGGCAAAAAATATAATCACAGTGCAGCATTTGTAAACAAATAAAGAAGAAAACTTTGCAAGGTTCACGAAAAAGTTTTTTTTTCAGTTCTGCACTACGCGGGTTTCCTTTCAACGTGATCGTGAATTTCCAGAAACGGGTACATATAAATGGATGGGAACTTCGTAAAACAGTAAATTGCGGGGAAACTTTAAGCTATGGTCGATTTTTCATTCCGATTCATCTGATCCTGCTTTCCTTTGGGGCTTTGGAAGACACCAGTGGGCTCATCGACGGCCAAGGACACCCAGTTGAAAGCCCTTTCTTTTTGCCGAAGAACTGAACAAAACCCACCAAAATGGTCTACGAGCACTTGTGCGGAATTTCGAGGATGAATTCGACGTTGCGTTCCATTTGTATCCCACGCAAATTATAGAACATTAAACCAGAGATTGCCTATTATTTTGTTTACTCCCAAAGGCAATTTTGAGAAAGCAGTCGCCTCAAGCCCCATAAGCGTGATCAAAATTAGCGTGATAGGCGATCTCAGCTACTCATACAGTAACGAAACGGATAATTAACATAGGTCATTTATTTGATTCGATATATATTATGTGTAGTTTAGCGTAGCGTAGCTTCAACTTAGACCATAACATAATGGATCTGCCAATTAATATGAAGTGTTTCCTCTTTCAAGTGGTTGCGTGACGCGTTTTGGTAGCTATATCACGACGATGAAAGCTAACCATGTACAATGACTTAAAAACTGACAAGAAGAAGTTAGTACGTTGATTAATACGGTTATAATAGATATATAAGTACAGAAAAAAATTTCTTCTCAGTATAAGTTACAGCGATTGAAAAGAATTCTTTTAACAAGTGTATTGCTTTCATGCATCACCATCGCAGGCGTCATTGGGGAAGGAGTTTTTAAGTTTTCGCTTATTTTATTTTGTTTTCGATCATGCCAACAACGCAGAAAAATAACTAAACTCATTAGTTTATGGAAATAATATTTGAAAATTTATTATTATTTATTATTATTATTTTATTTATTTATTACTAGTTTCAAGAGGCTCTGTGTGAGTGCCTTTGTTACGTGCACGCCAATTGCCCGCTCCTATTGTTTCGTTCATTCTTCAATCTACTCTATTCTTTGACAAATTAATCTCAAATTGATCGATATACTTCCGATCCACAGTGAACTACTCTTAAGCGCCTTTCATGCATAGGGTGTGAAAGAATATAACCGAGAGAGGAAACCCGTTCCCAGTAATATTCGTTGCTTCGCGTTAGGGGCAATAAATACGTTTCGACCCTCGAAATTCCGCTCTGGCGGACCTCAAGCTGCCTAACTTAGAACAGGTTTTTCTCTTTCTGTCGCAGGGCGGTTCTTCTGGGAAAGAGCTTCACTTGATAGATACAACTGAAGACACTCTTATTCACGCCGCTGCGATTACATGATACAATGACCTTACTGTTAGCGAAAGAGAAGATATATCCGCGTGCATTTCCCTCCACTAATCCAATTCGTCTTCGTTTTCCGTCGTTAGCCTTTCTTAAGAGCCATGCACGTTTATGATGACGAGTGTCTTATTTTTGGATGTGTTTATTGACATAAAGCAGCCACCAGAAGGGGTCTGCAATAAAAACTCTTAAGTAGCAAGCCGCCTCTTATGTGTTTACATAGTAGTAAACAAAATCTCTTCACGGAAGGCTTTTAGGATGATTAGGAGTTATTGTAATTCTCTTGAAGGACCGACAGCGAATAAATATTGTGGCCTCTTTAGGGTTAGAATGCGACATGAATACCGCATACTCGAGTGATATCGCTCTGCCAGAGCTGCCATTTTGAAAGAAATAAAATTGTAAATTACAATTCTGTAATCCTATGATAGAACTTCATCGAATTCGGCATTTAGAATAGTTTCAGTGAGACGTGCGGAATTTTGTGTTTTTCTGGCGAATCAGCCTCTTGGATTATTATATTTTAATGGCATCCTTCTGTCAGGCCAGCCTCCTTGGCGAAAACAAGAATCGTAATTTCAATTACTTGTATTTCCAGAGAGATACGCGACTAATTAATGCTCTGCTCTTTGAGGGCATTACTCCCACTTGTTATTCTTCTTTATTTGAAAATCTACTCGGGTTAATAGGTGTACGCAGTTGATCGTTAAAATTTTACTAACAATAGTTCTTTCGAAGTTGAAGGAGAATTGGACGTGATCGCAAGAATATAAATGTTATTTTTTTAAACTTAACTTGTTCGTAACACGTTTTGACAGAAGATTATGACATACATTCCTTAAGTCCAACTCACACCGAGGAAGACGGACAGGTGCGAACGTTTTCCTCGTTCGCCCTAGTAGTAGTGGTAAGGAAGCAATTCCATGGGTCCTCCTAAATATATTTTCGTCGGCGTGATAAGAGGCAGAGGACGAAACTGTTATAGTCTTCCAAGAACAGAGTGTCGTAGTTTCAATCCTTTGGGTCCTGTGGTGTTCTACCGGCAGTGGCGTGACATTATGGTTGCGTGGGTGGCTAAATGCCACGGGCGCTGGGGGGCAACGGGGAATCCCTAAACCTTTTCCAAATATAAAAAATAATTCAACACGGAATTATCGAGCTCGCCTTATGGGTGAAAAAATTTTAAAACAAGCACTTACAAAATACGTCTCCGGTATCTCCAATACCCACAACAAGGTTATGAAAAACCAGATGCGCATTTCGACTACAAAGCAGTCGTCTTCAGTGGTAATTCTTTCATAATCTATTTTCTGTGAACTACCACTGAAGATGGCTGCTTTGTAGTCGAAATGCGCATCTGGTTTTTTATAACCTTGTTGTGGCTAGTGGAGATACCGGAGACGTATTTTTAAGTGCTTGTTCTTGAATAAAAAATGTTTTTTTGGCGATTTCTCTTATTTATCCTAATTTCTAAATGACTTTCCAGTTAAAGATTATTTTTGGACAGTATTTTAAAAGGCCTGACCTTTTAAGCATATTCCTCTTAATCGATTAATAACCGCAACTTGGTAGCTTTTACATTGGATTTCAGTTTTAATCGAACATATGTATTTGTTGGGTGAGGGGGAAGGGGGAGAGGGGCCGTCGATAATATTTTGCCGCGGACCCTTCCTCTCTTAATTACGTCACTGTCAACCGGGGGTACGTGAAGGGCTTTAAAGAGGTAAACGAATACATTTTTTACGTCACTATTAATGCATGATTTCGCAATTAAAAGTTATGAAGATTAAAACTACAAGTAGAATTTCGTAGCGTTTTTACCAACTTATAATTGGAATATTGGATTTTGAACATTATCTTTAATATTATCGCGTAATTCTTTGAGACGATATGTTTTCCATTAACATAATACAGGCCTTAAGATGTATTTTTTCATGCAATAGCTCACCATTTTAGTCTTCTCGTAAACTTGGATTTTTCAGATATTTATATTACTAACACGAGTTATTTTTCGATAAAAGTATCTTTTCATTCGATCTTTTTATATCAGCGAAAAGGGGCATGTCAACCGGAAGGGTTGAAAAAAACTGATCTATGCGGCAGTGGCGTAGCTAGGGTATCCTTTGCCCGGAGGCAATTCACAGAGATGCGACTCCCTCCCTTTGCTCCCTGTACAATTTTCCAGACAAATGTAATGTGAGGAATGTGATGGGAACCAAAGCATACTAGCATTTTAATTCGGTATATATTATAATATTATTATTGTTTATAAACAGAAACGCTAATTTTCGATCCATGAATTTGCGTCCCTTCAGCCCTGCCCCCCTGTGCTCCCCCCTCGCTACGCCACTGTTATGCGGTGTACATTGAAGTGTCCCTCTATCCAGATGGAGTATTTGGAGAGGATGACTCACAATAAGAGCGCCACGTCATTTGGACGGGACTTGAACACCAGTCCAGTGGTTACGTATATGTACTTTATCCCTCTGCGTAAGGTGTCTACAAACATTATTGGCAATGGACTGGACATTTGCCACCACATGACTTTCTCCATACCTGTAATATTTACTAAAAATTCCAAATAGATTAAATGATAATGAATTTTTTAAGGAACTGAGAGAAAAATTTGAAGGCTACAAAGAATAGAAATAGACTCATACCGTAGCCTTCTGATATTGGATATTGCCAGGAATCTCCAACAATTAAGAAAATAAAAAGGAGCGTTACTAAGTCTTAACTAAGCGCCAACTGTTAACAATAGTCGTCGGTAGGAGGCGTGGTGGTGGCAGCTAAAAATATAAGATATCTTTTAAACAATGCATTATATGGGAAAATGTTTCAAACAAAGGTTGTAGAAAATTAAATTTCCTACAAGATTTAGTCCAATTATTTTACATTAATCAAATATTAAATCAAATATTAAAAAATCTGATGTGGCCACCACATGACTTTCTCTATATCTGTAATATTTCTAAAAATTCCAAATAGTTTAGATAATAAATATTTTAAGTAACTGCGAAAAATTTTAGACTACAAAGAACAGAAATAAACTCAAACCATAGCCTTCTGATATTGGATATAGCCGCAAAGCTCCAACAATCAAGAAAAGAAATTGTAGCGTTACTAAGATGTAACTAAGCGACAATTGTTAACAAATTCGTCGGTAGGAGGCGTGGTGGTAGCAGGTAAAATATAAGATATCTCTTAAACAATGCATCATATAGAAAAAATTTTCAAACAAAAATTGTATAAAATTGAATTTGCTACAACATTTATTCCAGTATATTTTTACATTTATCAGATATTAAAGCAAATATTTCAAAATGAAGGATGTGACAAGAGTAAACACCCACTTCCGGTTGACCGATTTTTACCAAAAACTAATCGGTTCTTCTGACTTTTATAAAAATGTTAAATATAAAATTTCGCGGTGACCTGATTAATAGTTTTTGAGTTAGAGCACTTACAAAAAGCTATCACATACACACCCACAGACATCGAGAAAATGGTCAAAACGTGTTCAGGGGACCTCAAAATGTGTATTTCTCTTAAAATCTCAATCAATTTTTTTCATGAATACAATACTTTCCCCTATACTACGTATATGGAGAAAGTAAAAAACGGATAAGTGACAGGATTAAAAACCCACTTCCGGTTGACCGACCTTTAGCAAAAACTAATGTTCTTATGACTGTCATAAAAATGTTAAATATAAAATTTCGCGTTGACCTGATTAATATTTTTTGAGTTAGAGCACCCACAAAAAAACTGTCACATACACTGACACACAGATACCATCGAGAAAATGGTCAAAACGTGTTCAGGGGACCTCAAAACATGTATTTCTGTTGAAATCTCGAAATCGATTTCTTTCGTAAAAGCAATACTTTCCCCTATATTACGTATGGAGAAAGTAAAAAGAGTCCTTTGAAATTTGTATGCGAGAAGACCCCGACACTACGATCCGTTGTAAGGGGAGAATGGCAGAGACAGGTAATCTTTCCTATCACTTCCACCGGAAATCTACACACTGCAGCGCGCAAATGTGCAGAACGAGCGTCAAGAAAAGGATAAAAATAAGATGCGTGGAAAGTTATTTTACCTCTAACCAACCCAAACTAATGCCGTTCAATTTTATCGGTGAAATGAACTAGGTGACCAGGATATCAGGAACTGCGGGGATAAAATCAAGGAAATCATGTTTGCAGCGGAAGATATTTAAAATCTTACGTCCTAAAACGGCCCGGCGATGCGGAAGATTGTTCATGAGTTAGGCTAAATTTATGATTTAATTTAAGCGAGCATGTGGGCGAACTTGGTTGAGACGAGCAGCTCCTCCAGCCGCTCGGCCGTGTGTGGAGAAGCTCGTGCTCCACGAGCCGAGAGGCTTCGGCTAGGCTCGCCCTGCATGTAGGATGTAGGCGAGCCACGAGCGGAGCACGAACCTGTCTGAACGTGTATGGCGACGCTCCCATGCTCGTGCCTACCCGCGCTTCAGTTTTCTATGCAACCAGTGAAGAAAAGATTTCTTTGGAAAGATTTTATCGAATTCTATAGGAAGTATCCCTGCTTATGGAATGCAAGTAGTAAAGACCAGTAATTTCCAATTCTTTTAATAAATTCACATGGGTGGATTTTCTTCGTTTTCTCTCTTCCGACGCTATTCATCTTCTAAACTTTTCTAACGAAAGCTCCTAAAAGACAAGCTTTATTTTTTTCTTTCGTACAGACAATGTTTCACCAACATCCAGGCGAGACTGACAATGAGCCGGACTCCGACTGGCTCATAGTCTAGTTCGCGCCGCCCACACGTCACTCGAGCATGTTCGCCGAGCGGCTCACATATGTACGTGCCCGCCAACATGCTTGCACGTGAATGGGGGAGGGGCTTTATTCTTTGAGTCCATCGAGCCGACCACTTGGCTTAATGAATGTAAACATCCTTCTTCGAGGTCCATCTGGATCTATCTGACCCTTTTGGAATACAAAGAGGCCAACTGTATTCATAATGCGCGAGAAAGTTTACGTAAGAAGCCTGAGGTTAACCTATGATTTAGGCCATTTCATATCTGTTGAGGTGGCAAGCCTGACCTCGGCATATAATATCCTGTCCCGGTTCCCCCTAGCAAACTGAACTTAAAACGCAAAATCATTCAAAAGTTATTTAAAACATACCACGCCGTATTTAAGCAGTTATGATGTTATCTTTATATCTTTTCGAAAGCAAATTGAACGTTTTAACGCTTCGCTGTTATTGCTGTAGCAACGTCAACAATACTAAAATTTACACTAGTAATGGACCCGAATAGAATAGAATATAATCTCATTTTCTCTGAATCTCTGTTACTGTCCCATGTCTATGGAGCTACATGGGAGAATGAGAAAACGGCCTACAATTATAACACTTTTCAATCTTTTGCGATCAAACTTTCATGAATTACTTGGCAGCACAACTTTTATATTTTAAGCTGCTTGTAGGACGGATAGATTCAAGGGATCCTTTGTTCCTAAAACAATAAGAGACCATAAAAGGAAGATAACACGATAGGTCGGTGATATTCCTCCCCTGTCACACACAGGGTATTATTCAGATTCAAATCTATGTGAAATTCTATGGGTCACTTTTTCATCGTATCTTCGCTGGCCACGTAAACGCTCTCGGAGGTTGTGGGTTGTCGAACTCTGCTCTAGCACGTACCTATCACGTTATTCGCAGGATATAAAGAAAATGCAGGTGAAAGTGGGAGCGCTAACAAGAAAATGCCAGCACAGCAGGCTTAATGTCAATGGAAATCAGCCCACTTCATATAAGCCATATAGTATGCTTCAGATAGGCTGCACGGCAGCCTAAGCACACGTGTTTGTATTTTTCATAGATGGTGCGAAGCGTGAACAAGGTAATATGTATATGAGAGAACAAGATAATACCTCCGAAAAATATCCTTTTCTCGGAAATTCATCAACTTTAATAAGGTAATTTGAAATAAACTTCTTATCGAAGAAAAGCGCGTACGCATAAGTTGATATAAGTAATTTAAGCAGGTGGCAAAGATCACTAATAATTATTTCCGACAGACCGGGGTAGCACGAGGGATTTCAGCGCCCCGGGCGAGATATAACTCCAGCGACCCCCTCCGTTAATGTTGATTGAGATATTTACAAAGTACATGTTAATTTATTCATCGCTCTGTAAAAATTGATAATGAAAAATTATAAGAAAAGCCATAATAATTCTAGCCTGTTACTTAACATAAATTGGTATTCAATAGTTATTCACTTGCAAGTGATGCATAGATAAATGATCGGGATAGCGCCTCCAAAACTTTGCTAGCTCGGGCCGGCCCTGCCGACAGACATGAAAGAATCTAATAAAAGAACTATGTATTAGATCTCTCTACTTTCATTTGCATGCGATAGAACTCATAATTCTCCTAGCTACGTTGTAGTTTTTCCTATTAACTTGATGATGACACTATAAATATATTTAACACACGGACCAAAGTTTTTCTGAAAAGTCGTTTAAAATTAAATGGAGAAATCAAGGCTTAGTTATTAAATGGAACGGTACAATCATCCAAAATGTTACGTAGGACCCAATCATTTCGTTTTCATATCCTGATTCAGCCTTTAGTGGAACCAATGAGCAGAACCGGTGGTCGCCACTTATAAGGAGCCGCTAAATTTTACATTATGCACTATCAAAACTGGAAGGAAAATCGCATGATTTTTGACCAGATACGTTTCATAATTTTTCCTGGATTCGATTAGAAGATTAAATAGGAATATAATTATAGTGATAGCGTCGTACTGGAAGATGTGTAGGTCACCCGCAAAAACATAGTTGAAGTCTCGGAAAAAAATTTAAAGTCCTCAAAAAAATATGTGCCCTTTTGGAATTATTGCCTTTTTATTCGTATCAATTAACAGTTATTTCTCACAATACTGAATATTTAATAATGTTAAAAGGGGCCGTCAAAAATAAACTTTGCCCGGGAACGGCAATTGTCTAGGACCGCCCCTGCCAATGAGCTGTCTTCTCATTGGATTCTACTCAGCAATTGTGACAGGTATGCCGTCATAGTTTCGTAAAAGAACCGCTTCACGACGCTGATGCCCACGCAGGTGTTTCAAGGAAACGTCGGAGACTCGGGTGGTCGAGTGAAATTCCAAGAAGGGTCACTTCCTGCCCGGGGGCCGTAGTTCCGATATTCTTCACCTTGGTCACTTGTGCCAATCGTGCATCTGATGCACCATTCGAAGTTTACAGAGAAAACTACAATACATATTCTTCGTACATGTAATACGCAAATGGAAACACTTTTTACAGGATCAGGAGTTTTAACTGATATGAATAAGAAAAAAGAAACACATGCGTATCAGTTATTTTGTTTGTGTCAAAAGAAACGGAAATGAGTGAGTAAGACAAAATGCTTTGCAGGTTTAGGCCTGCGTTCTATCTAACGCGCCACGACTTTCCATCGTAAACATCGTAATCCTGTCAAAACGGAAAATGTTGTGCAGTTACTCGCTTACCTCTCACTGAAAAATATATATGATTAAAACAGCTTTAAATTTAAACAAATTGTAGTGTTACGGGCTGGAAGTCGATATAAAATCAGTTTTTGTCGTAGAATAGATCTCTTTCAATTGAATTATCTTAGTTTCCGTATTAAATGAAAATAAATCACACGATTGCTTGGTTTAACGTTCGTTGATTTTGGAATGCTACGAAACAGGTCATAGAAAAACACGAATATAATGGAGTTTTATGCGAAAATTCCATAAAATAGAATTTCAAGCTGAGTATCGTCTTCGATAAGGTAAGAAATTTTGTTTTTCCATTGACTGAGACGAGTCTCCATTTCTTGCCGATAACGAAACATGACGACCCAAGAAGTTTTTTAATTCATTCTGTGTGAAGATGCTGATACGAAAGCTGAAGGCAACGCTCGGACTCATATTCCTATCGAAGCTTCACGGCTCAGCAGGTTTCGCAACGTAACCCTACGACAGTGTTTCTCGTGCTCGGTTTAAAAAGTTTGCGCCAGAGAGGTTATTTGCCCCTCTCCTTAGTTTCCTAATGAAGTGAGACCTACACCCCGTGTGTTTGTGGGATACCCAATAGGAGAGAAGGGTCGGGTCCTGACGCCTCCTTCCCTCTCACCCTTTTGCTATGTTAAATATCCATAGTGAAATCAAGATTACTCCTGAAAAGTTCTTGATTGTTTATCAAAAAACACCAGAAAACGAATTTCAATAATGGAAGTCTGTCGGCAATATACAATAAATATTCGTAAAATAAAGACAAAATATGTATAAATAAATTGAAAAAATTCACATTTCCAAATTCCTGAATACGCCACTGCCTTGAGTATATCTACATGATACCCTGCAAGTCACCTTTTTGGTGGATGGCATGGAGTGATGGGCACCAAAGGTCCCGAGTTTGCCTGCGTTATCTTTTCCTATTATGTTCCCTTATCGTCCTAGGAAAAACGATCCTCTATATCGCTCCGTTCTACAATCGATCTCGCGAATCTTATCCTCGCTGTCCTGCCTTCCGAGATACGTCGGGCTTCTGATAAGTCCTACTACCTCATTCGCTAGTCCCTCCGACATAAAATTTTCCAGTAGTTTAAATCTAGCCTGCAGCCTACGTTCCTCTAACGATGTCCATTTCAGATTTTCTATTAATGATGTTACGCTTTGTTTACTATCGTAATTTCTCTTTACAAATCTCTCTGTCCTGCGCTAAATCTTTTCTATCTTGTTAGTGAGTCCCTTTTCGTAGGGATCCCACACAGCTGGCGCATATTCGACCTGCGGTCGAACCAAGGATAAATAACATAATTCTTTCACTTTTTCGGTCCTGTTTCGAACTATTCTCCCTATAAAGGCCAGTTTTTTGTTAGCAGCACCTATCAATCGGCAAATGTGGGTGTCCCACGAGAGATCACGATGAATCGTGACTCCAAGATATTTAATCGAGTCTAAAACTGGAATCTTTACTCCGTCCAACGAATAATTAACATCCAACGAGATACAATTGGTTCTCCAGAAATTGATGACGCAGATTTTCTTTTGGTTCCTTACACCATACAGAAATAGCTTCTAGATCATTTTGGAGATACTGATGGTCTTCCGGATTGCTTATTTCTCTATAAATCACGGTGTCGTCCGCTAATAGCTTAATTTTACTTCTGACTACTGAGCTGATATCGTATATATAGGTAAATTAGAAATAATAACGAACCAATTACACTACCCTGCAGAACAACCTCCACTAAGTTCGAGGATTTCCCACCTTCGGCTTCCTATGATTTAAAAAATCACGGATCCAACTAACAATTTTGGAATTAACGTCTAAGGTTTCTTCCTGTGAGGTACCTTATCAAAGACTTTCCTAAAATTTAAGTATATACTGTGATACCCACTCTTTGCTGAGAAATCATAGCGGAATCATGGCCACTCGTGTATTTTTGGGAAGGTATGCTTAATTTTCAATTGCAATCTGGATGCATCCGTTTCCAATATAAATCCGAATTTATTTATATGCGAGCTGAATGATAGACGCACGTAGACGTAGCGAAGCCGAAGAAGAAAGGATCACCTAATTATCGGTCACTAAGCAACAATGATTTCTTTTAACTGGTACAAATGCGAATATTCTTGAAAACCCTTAACGAAATCGTGATCGCAGTCGAGATACTCCTGTATGTAACATTGTTCCATTGGAAAGTCCAATCCAAGAGTGGCGAGGCGCTGTAGAAGCTAAAGTCATTCAACAAAGAGATTTAAATACTAATTAAGTTCATTTATCAATTTTTTAACCGTGAATGCGGCTATTTTTAATTCTGTTGAGGAACGATATTGGAGCGTTGCTTGCCAATCATTTATCTCGCGCAAAATTTGTTCGCGCGTACTATCCGTTACCTATATGATTACTATAAACAGGTACATTGACTAGTTTTGACTAGATCCCCTAGTTGGCGAATATTGTTTCATAGTAAGGAAATGCAAGTTCACGTATTCCTTTTAAAAGTGGGACGATCCTCTCGAATAATGATCATGTATGAATGAATTATACCGTTCTGCTTTCTAATCGTCGTCCTTATGCCACATTTTCTGAATAAAGGTGTGGGTTATAATCATAGCCACATGGGCCTTGGTCCAGGGCCTCACATCAGAGAGGAGAGAGAGGGAGAGAAGAAACAAAACACTCAAAAGTCAGTAATACTTATGAACTATTTGACATGAGGAAAGAAATAGTTTTTATTTCAGTTCCGAGAAAGATCGTGTTCCATTGATATCGTGAGTTCACTTTATACGTTTTGTTTAAATACTTTAATTTTTCCAGTATGTCTTTATACCCCCCAGCCACCCACCTCTTAAATACTGTATATTGTTATTATCTATGAAATCAGATAGGTAGTAACCGTCGCAACATTTTACAATCAATGCAGATATTTGATAAATAAGATGTGCTCTGCAAATGGGGGGAATCAAAAAAGTTAGGGCCCATGGCCTCTAAATGTTTTAAGACGGCTCTGGTTATAATTCAAAATCCAGTTTTTTGTTTCGGAAATTCCAAGCGTGTGGCTAAAGGACAACACTTTTATATGGCAAACAAATAACTCAGTGACATATAAATATTTATTTCTCGCTGAAGTGTCTCTTTGCTGTTACAATGGAGCTCTTATTAAAAATTAGCAACAGGACGTGCGTGAAGAAAATAATATTTATTGTTACTTATCAGAATTTTTCAGCAAACTGGATTGTTAGGCCTTGTAATTCATAATGATCGAACATGTTAATAAACTACTGACGATAAATTCAGCGAGATGACTGAAAGTTATATTTGTCCCAAATGTTCTCATGAGATAATATACGTCCAAAACGATGTAGAGAGTAGCGCCTCGAAATATTCGCTGGGACCTATTACCTAATTTTTTTCGCTGCAACTATTATGCACCCACATTTTGATTTTCCATGACCACTTCCCGAAGCCGGAAGCGTTCCTATATGAAATAATAATTAGAGGGACTTGAGGAAAGGTATTGAGTTGGGTTGACGATCGTCACCCCCTGCCAACCACCAGGGTCCGGGGTCTTACAAGACTACCTATATGGGCGAGTTGAAACGTGTATTTCAATTTTACCCTTCGCCATTTACCCTAATTACTCGCTCTCAGGTCTCCCGGGATAGAAATAGACATACAAAGCCTGCACTAAGCCTGGCTTCGCTAATCGGCTGCTGCCGAGTCGTTACGCCGAGTGGTGGTGAAAGAACCTTGCTTCATACGAGTCCGGTCCCTTTCCACGCATTGTTCCCATTGTCTCGGCTTCCCCACCCTTCCCCTTCCTTCCGCTCTGCACCACTCGCTCTCTCTCTCTCTTCGCCCAGTCTCGCGCTTCGAAACTTTTTGCTTTATAATACCATATGCGTGCGCTACAACACTGGTTCCCAAAATTTTTGTGGGGCATCCTTTCAAATACGTATAAACTGAATTTCACGACTACCCCACTCCTTTAAACAAGGTTCTATGTTTATAGATACGGGTATGGCAACGTATGGACGTATTCATTTCCTGGTACTATATCATCGTCGATTTATTAGAAGAGATTAATTCACTAATGACCTATAAACGTTTCCAAATTGTTGATTAATATTTTGCGTTTTTGTGTAGCTTTAGTCAATAAACTGCGGCACTCCAATTGAGAAAAGCTGCGTTAGAACACTGTCAGATATGTAGATGGATTAGGGCTGCCATTCGAGAACTTCATAATGAGGAACCAAGGCCCCGTAATTCATGTAAATTCAAACGGAAAGGATAATTCTCCAGGGAATTGTGTTGTTAAATTCTATGCACGCAAATATATGCTGAACTAGATAAAATTCTGGAAAGCAGTAGAAAAATTCTGCCTCGACCGGGAATCGAACCCGGGTCTTCCACATATTCCCCATTCTTAAACAGGAAGATTAGTTTGCCCCGGTAGTTCAACGGTAAAATATCCACCCGGCGCGCCGCGGCGCCCGGGTTTGCTTCCCAGCAAAGGCAGAAATTCCTCTTACTACGTCATTCACCATATGTCTGATGCGTCATATCCTCGATGCCAAACGTATTCTTGGCCGCATCCGCTCCTTCATTTTTGCACTTAAGCAGATTTAAGAAAGCCTGAAGTTAGTCTGATTGCTCTTTCTTATGGAATTATCACATAAAAAGAACAATCCGCGCGTTGAATTGAGCAAAAACTATGCAGTAAGCAGGGGTCAATAAAATAGTTCCGTTAGGGCGGCACCCCTGACGGACCGGAAACAGTTCAGATCTACTGTCGCAACGGGCCCGCATCCGCCACCATGTCAGTCTCGAATGTATAGAGGCGATAGAGGAGGGCCCCTCCCCTGGCGCGGCCTGGTTCTGCATCGATTCCAACCTCGGCTGGATGCCTGTCCGCTCGCGAGTTTCGCAACGGATGCCGTGTGTGTCTGTTGGGCGATATTCTTACCTCCTCCTTCATATGAGGTCATCCGCTATAATCTCGGTGGAGTACGTTGGTTCTATTTATCACTTGCCCGTAAGCGCCGAGATGTGGCTTACGTGGCAGGCGAAACACGGGCGAATAAAACACTAATCTCGAACGAACAGGTTAAAAGAAAATTCTTGCCACATCGACGACAATCTGTGTACTTGAGGATATCTGTGGGTTATTAGGTTGCTAATGCGAAAAGGCTTATCGTTATAAAAAAGGCAAATTTAAATAAATTCGACCGCCTCAGGGTCAATTTGTATAGCTGCAGTACTACGTGGGGTTCCATAGCGGCAACGGAAACGAGGAGAAAGAATGTGATCTGAAAAATTTATGATGCGTTTGCATATGTATTTCCCTCCACTGGTTTGTTCGCCATGTTTATAGATTTCGAGCGACGTGTGATATTTTGGATTTGACCGCTTACATCAAATATGCAATCTAACGCTGCTTCGCTCAATTCATTCGTTTGGCGCACGGAACATAAATAGCTTTCGTGCCCTCCTTTCTTTCGCGAAAGCTTTTGATGTTGCGATCTACATACATTTCTATTCGCGATGAGTTTGAAACTCTTTCGTGTTATTGAAAAGATAAGATCTTTCCTCCCGACGGCGTTTTTAATTCATTTGTTATTGATCCATTCATAAGTCCAGCTACGCACAGTTGTCTGTTCAGGATTTCTACATTATGGTGAAACGTGCCGGAATAACTATGAAATAACTGTAATATTCGAACATAGCTTCATGTTAATTGGATGGTATGTAATTCATATATCCAATGATTTATCTGCTGGATTTTTCGATATCTATCACAGCAAATCGGGTGTCAGACTGCCATTTGCATATTAACTAATTGCGCATAGAGCAGCACCGCAGTTTAAACCTGAAGCGGTTTCTGACGGAATACTACGTTCAGCTCATGTGGCAATGAAGCGGCCACCGACATAACATTACTTTGTAATATTGTAATATTCCGTTTATAAACGAAAGTAATGAACATCATTAGTCGCTAAGGCGAAAAGTTGCACATTGACGCAGCACCTACAGTTCTACAGCCTAGAAATAGCGAAACATTAAATGAGTTTACCCCCCGTAATTTAAAAGTGGCGTCGGTTGCTGATTTTAGCTTAACATTCGCCTTATGTCGAATTCAGAACTAGAGATTTATTATTTCTAATAACAGTTCTGATCCCTGTGAAGGGATTGAAACAAGTTTATGTTACGAAAGGTTTCTTTTTTTCGCGTTGGCTTATCGGAAGAACTTGCTCACGTTAGCCATATGAGAATGGAGAGGTGAATGCATTTTGGACGAATGAAAACAAAATTTGTTCTAAAGAGCGTAAATAAAAATTTCAACGAGAAAAGTATTTAAAGTAAAATAATGTACAGGCTTCTTACCGCATCATTGAAAAAAGTGGCAATGCTCAAATAAAATACTCAACAAAAGATTTTTTAATATTATCATTTAGAGCTTGACAACCAGAGAATATGTGCTAGATGTTGCCATCTATGATTTTAATATATGTAGGAGTAAAATATTAATTCATTCATGAATATTTCAAGAAGAAGGCATTCTTATTCGATGTCAATTGATATGTGATATAGCTCCTTTAATGCTCCATCAAGAATATTTTAATATTTTTTCTTCCCCACACAATTCCGTTTTTTACACGATGGAATGCAATGGCCCGATAATGATGTGATTGCCGATTTTATTTAGCTTTAATAAGTTTATCCCCAATCAATTTACGTAACATGAATATTTTGCAATATCAAAAATTTGCCGCATTCTCGTGACTGTAATTTGTGGAGATGGGATACACGAAAGCATTGACACTCCACTATTCCGCGTACATGGATCAATTTTCCCATGCTCACCGCGCAATAGTGCTTCATTCTGATCGCCGAAGAAGATTAGTATATGGCATCGCTCCGTTCCGTCGAAGGATGGCTGCTGAAGTCCAATAAAACACTAGTCATTGTTCTAGTTTCGAAACGAGCCAACGTGAGATCAAGCATTAAAATTTTTACTTTTTCCTGGAGAAAAGAACCTTTTTTAAACTCAAGTATTCCAAACCGTTCAATTTCAAGTTTATGACGAGAGAACAAAATTTTCAAAATAGTGATCCTAAGCGAAGAGACATGCATTTTTTTAATCTTTCTTTTCGATAGTTAAAGTTTTAGGAAGGCTTCCACCCTCATTAGATCCTGACCTCAGTGCATCTCTGCAGCGAGGAGTTGCGAATTCGAAACTCAACGAGGCCGTAAATTTCTGCGCGAATCTAACATTGTGTCCAAACTGTAGAGAAGGCGAATTAATCACACAATGGTTGGTCAGATGTAGGAAATTTTTGTTAAGTTAGAGCTCGCTCACTCACAGCTAAACCAGCGGGTGTGCCTTTGTACACGACGGAGTATCATTTACTTATATTATATATATATATATAATATCATTTTGTTTGTATAAATAAGATTATTAGGATCTGACATGTTCACTTGACGAATAGACGAAATACTTAAGCTTTAAGCTGGTATACCGATATCGCTTTGACTAACCCTTAAAAATTCAAGACTGGCAACTTTTTGTATTTTCTTTGAAGAGAAGTACGGAGAACCATAATGTTACTAGCTCTTGATCATTCTCATTACCAAGGCTTATCCTCATCCACGAGCGTAACATTTAGCCCAAAATTCAATTTCAAATGACTCCTGGGGAGAAAAAAGGTCGAAGGTAGAAGGTTTCTTCAAACTCTTCGCTTTTACAGATGAGAACCCTCGCAATCAGCAACAGCTCTTGAGGAAGATAACTCAATTAAACGCGTCAATGTGGGCGGCTTCGGAAGTCATGTTCTAAAAAGTCGTTGTGGTCCGTTCTACGTCTTCTCAGGATGGCAGCTGATACGGTCGACATTCCCGACATGTCGCTGCCGCCACGACGAGCGAGCTGGTGTTGCGATAAAGGAAAGCGGACTAGCCTCCACGCCGAGCTTTCGAAAATAAACTGCTAGGCCCCGCGCGTCTCGGAACGAATCTTCCTCTACTCCACGAGTTCAGCCGGGCGTTTCTCGTCTCAATGAGAGGGAACCGTTATTAAGGGAGGAAGAGGGAGTGGAAGTCGAGTGAAAGGACGACGATGGGCCCAGCGTTCGATCGCATTTGGTCGATAGTTGCCACTTTGAACTAGGTGTCGTGGAAGGGAGGGTGTGACAGCAACTAAAATCTCATCTTTAACCTTTTCGCTGAATTTGTTTCAGAAGTGCGGAGAGCTTAGGTCTCGCCTCGGTTTTTTTCGATGTTATGTTTAAGCTTTTTGATGAAAAACGACGAGTCGAATTGATGTTTTTTCGGGTTGCAAATTTAGAGATGGGCTTTAAGCGGATTACTATCACGTACGTGAGCAGCACAATGGGGTCGACTTGCAAATCAACCAGAGAAATTTTCATGGAACTTGGTTTAAAATACTTCGATAGGAGGGAATTGGAACAGCTAACCAAGGTCAAAGAATCTTCCTGTCGAGTTATTGGAGGATCCGTGCGAGGCTATTGCGTAGGCACGTCGCATCTTCACGCAAACTTAGCAGGCTTGGAGAGAACATGGAGCTTATATGTGAATAAAATGGTAACCTTTTGCAGTGTAGCTATCGGTTTATTTGATAGGGACTAAATATTAACCTTAAATTAACGATATAAACATGTAAGGTATTATGGGTGTTTAGTCCTTTCCGCGGCTAAAAACTGAAACGTGCAGAATTAATAAGCATCGCCATTCGACAATTAAACCATGTGAAGGTGGACTTTTACGAAAGCAGTCTTTAGTTGTTCCAACAATGCGACTGGATAACGGACACCATATCGACTAGGGCTGCGAGCACGTCGTCCTCTGCCTGCTGCGAAGCCCGACCCAAACCGCCTTTCCCTTGCCTGCGATCCATATCTACCTCTCCTTTCACCCCTACCCTCCCTCTGCCGGTCCGTGGGCACATGGCGTCACTTGCCCCCTCCTTCGTTCCTCGCGCCAGACATTTCCTGGGATCTTGCCTAGCCAAGCGACCTCCCTCCTTCGCTCTTTCTCCCTTCCCTGCTCCGCCTTGCTGGCGACTTTCCTATAAGCAAACAGCTTCGACATCATGCCTGGAGGACGAGCTCGTCACCAAAATTTAAAAGCGACGTTGGATGTTGTTTCGCATTAGAACATTAGTGCTCGACAGCGGAATCACGACAGCTATAAAAACACAAAAATGCGGGCAGAAGTTTTCATATCTATTTTATATCACCAGCGGTTTAAAATATGCTAATTAGCTAATTACCACCGAATGAATGTCGCCTATAGTACCGGGTATAAGCTTTCCTTGTATAAAACTATCAATACTCGAAAACTCTGTGGCACAGCCTGCCACAAATAAATCTCCGTTATACGCCTGCCTTGATTCAGGATAGGCTGCAGTTATTCTCGTATGTTGCCCATTATTTTCTTGCCGAGCGTTGTGGAATTCAGTTAGTTAATGTAAGCCCTCGGGCCGTTGACGTTGACTCGAAGAATAGATTGCTCGCCATGGCATGCCTGGACGTACGGAAAATCTCTCAAATGGAAAATTTTATCAACATCATATCTCTGCCGATTAAACAAAATTCCTTCTCTTTCATTATAAGATTATCGCAATACTGGATTCAGACAATAAAGCCTTAATACAATGGTATTCCTTCCACATAACTACGTCATGAATCTTTGCAATTGGGACAGTGTACCCGAACATTTAGTTAGGGTGGGTTGGTCGCAGGATAAGCATAAACGCATTTGCTATAGCCATCCATGTTTCTTCCTCAAGTGCTTACCTGAGCAAGAACAGCGCACGTGACTTGTCGAGAGGATCGGCATTAGTTGTTGAATCTAACAAGGTTCTGGACTACTCGAACATTTATTTGCTAAAATGAAACGCTTCTTATTTGTTTCTCACGTCTTATTTCAACTCATAAGCCTTAGGATCAAAGAAGCCTTTTCACGAAACAGATCTTCTTTTCATGACGTCAATGGAATTGCCTTGACTTGGGCTATCGATTAGATTTTGAGATTCTTACTAAAATTCGGTGCATGCGCGATACGAATGCTGTGTGAATCCAAAATCCATAGGTATCTGAATGAGTGGTACACTTACCAGATTGCTATGCTACGGAAATTCCTTTTATAGAAATCAATTTTTACTTTTTTCTAAGTTTGTGACTGAATTTCCTCTTCTCTAAATAAACCTGAACCGAAATGTAATTATTTTGTGAGCAGCAAAAATTGCGTCCTCCTGGGCCAATTTAACATGTTTCAGGGAAGTAAAAAAACACAACACTGGGAAAATAAACGCTGAATGCCATTTACCTAAATTGTTTTAGATAATATCCAGTTTTAATGAGGAATGCATTGACATTTTTTAGTTGATTAATTAATTATACGGCCAAAATATGCTAGGGGGGTTGGTAAAATGACTTTGTAATAGAAGTTTTGCCTGAAGGAGAGCACTTTCATTAATTTTTTTGTAATCGTTGGCTTAACCACCCGGCTTTAGGTTTTTTACACAAGTTTTTCTTTTGATTGGCTAGCATCTTATAAATTAATAGGGTAGAAACACGTATGGCTATTTCGGAAAGGAGATCCCAAATCTCAAGCGGGAATATTCAGCCCTTCTTTTAGAAGATTATCATGCAATATCAATAAGTAGAAGTGGACGATGAAACTGTGACAGCAAGTATCGTGAAATTATCTAAAGCCATAATTGAAATGGACGGTAAAATCGAATCTGGAATGTGAATATATCACTTAAAATATAGGGAAAAGCGATGAATGCTATAATATATGAAGCTTAACGACACAGGATCTACTTAAAATATAATAAGTCTATTTCGGCCTAAATCTTTAGATAGGAAATGTACAAGTAGCGCAAAAGTGGTTACAATTTCCCGCATATTTTCTAGTTTCGCCGTGAACGCAAGATGTCTCTGTAGCTGTAGTAGCGGGTAGTAAGTTCTTGTTTCCCACCAAGAAGAGTACCATGGCGTCAACGACGTCGGTGGACATGTCTCTTGTCTGTCGTTGTTGTTTACAAGAGGAAAGCTGTCTAATAAGCATATTTAATGGAATTGGTGAAACAAGTTCTTTAAGTTTTGCGTCACTTGTCAGGAATTGTGTTGGATTGGAGGTACGTAGCAATAAATTTTTACGGGATTACGACCGAAATACTTTTTATGTTAAAAATTGTTTTGAGCTAGCTAAATGTTCGGTAATTCACATCGAACAGTACTTTAAGACAATTTATATTTTTCTGCGGTTTATGATGAGTTTCAATGATGTTAGGAATTGTAAAACTTTCAGTGACTCGGAGCATTTTGTCCCACACGGACGAGCATGAATCGCATAATGCAATTTGTTGTAGGTGAGAATTTTTGAGGGAATTTTGGTTGCATTGTTTATTGGTAGAAGTGAAAATATCAAAATTCTCAGAAATTTTATGCGTGAAGACTTTTGAATTTGATTTAAATTATATTATTTACATTATATAAGTTGCGCGAAGTCTTGAAATTGCTATTCTAGCTGCAAAAAAATGAGATGTGTCTGGCTAAGTCGCGGCTTTTAAATGTTTTTATTTATGCAATGGAAGCTGGTTTTAAAACTATTCCCGTTTACGAGTTCACTTGCAAATTTGTTTCTCTAATAGTGAAATTGTATCGGAATACAAAATCGGGGACCTTTTTTAATCTTTTAATTTTCCATTAGAATACGCATGGAAAATTATTCGGTAGCGGTAAATAGTGTTACGCGGCGTTTATATTATTGAAGGAATACTTAAACGTTTCTCCGCGTGCTCGGATCGTTTTCTCTATTGTTTCTGTTTATATTTGTGGTTAGATCCATCATTTATTAGTATAGGCGAGGGCTCATTTCCCTACTTAAAAATTCAGGATGTTTGTTTTTGTCGGTATATGCATCCCATTCGGTTATTCAGAATTATTACGATCTCCATTTGCCAAAGCAGCTAGTAATTATTATAAAACAGGGCACAAGCCAAAGACAACATACTTGTTACTTACGCTGTTGTTATAAAACTATAACTCTTATGTCATAGTTGGGTATTTTTTCCAAATATGCTTTCCATGTGTACGTTATGCTTTCAAAAACTCGCCCTATATTATATCCCCATGCATGTAAAGTTGCCCATTATTGAAATCAGAGTAGACAACACATTATTCCACACGGCTCTTTATTTGCAGTTTCTCATCTAGTTGTATATCACTTTTATATCTCGTGAAATACCATAATCAATCTACTGGCTCTGCATCTTTAACTATCTCATTTATGTTCAGTAGAACTACAAATTTTCATTAGTGTTGAAATTCATTTTTTGTTATATAATATAAAAACTGGACAGGTAAAGCAGAAGATTTTTGAGTATTACGGCAGGATTATTTTTCTACCGTTTATTAGAAAACATAATTTATAGAGGTCCGGCTCATGATAGTGAACATAGGTATTTGACTTATCATTCATTATTAAACATTTTCCATCTATCGTCCAATATACACCGGTGTTATTCTTTAATGTTGCATATTTTAGATAATATTATGTGGTTCTTCAATTTTAATATTAAATGTGATGGAATCGTTGGTTATCTAATGTTTATATTTGCATTGGTGAAATAGTCATCTTAAGTAATTTTAACATAGGTGTGAAATTTGAATTGATGTATACCCTTTTGTATAACAGAAAATAATTTATCAGGAAACATCCTAGCGTGGTGCACTTTCCTCTAAATTCAGATGAATGTTGTCATTTAGTGCTATAAGTGTTTAATTTGTTTACTTTTATTAATTTATTTAGTTTTTAGAATAAATTTCATATTTAGAAGTTTTTTGGATTATTTCAGTGTTGTTGCTTGCCCTGTTTTTGTTTCTAATGTCTCATAAAGGTTGTTACTTCATAAATATTTATCATATTTATATATTTATCTCTATTAGCATATTTAATTCATATAATCAGTTTCGGTGTAATTTTTTTCTTACCAATATTGTTTACTTGGTGGTCTAGGAACGTATTTTTCCAATCCAAGTTTATTTTTTCATTCATGTCAGTGGAACACTTCATTAATCTCACTCAGTGATTTTAAAATGGGATAACTCTAGGTTGTTTATTTTGTCAAGGATTTCTTACTAATATAAAATGCATCACTGCATTGATTTTTATCATCCATTTTACCTTAAGTTCATTTCTCAGTAAATGTCAAGATTTGTAATTACAATATTTTTTATATAAGTACATATATGCAGGGCTTTTTTTCATCCGGTACCCATACCGGTTAATACAACAGGTGTATGGTTAATATCTTATATTTCACACTATAATTGGTACGCTAATTTGGTAAGCATACCATTTAACCTTTTTTTAGAAAAAAAAAGCACTGCATATATGTAAATGAGTGTTTCATTTAACTTATTATATAAATTTTTATTTCTTTAGATAAAATTAGGAGATGGGCTGCCTGATCACATATGTACTGGGTGCTCCAAAGAGGCGACAAATTTTTTCAATTTCAAAAAGATGTGCTTAAAGTCAAATGAACTGCTTAGGCCTTCAGCAGTCCTAGATTTGGAAGCTGTTAAGGTAAGAACTTTATCATTTTAAATATGTAAATTAGGTAGGGTATTTCGAGTTATTTTTATGATTATGTATAAAAATAGTTAACAGTTTTTATTTCACCGAAGGAATCAAAGGTATGGAAATGTTATTAATCCACTTTGAAAAAACATTGGCTATTTTTTTGGTACTTTGGTATTAACCTCTGCAGGTATCCACCTCTGCAGCGCCCCTCTAGGGGCAAGATATGGAACTACAAGGTGCTGAAAGTGGTGAGATTTGGAATTACGTGGAGCAGTACTCCATTGGAACTCTGTTGGGCCAGAGAAGGGAAATTTGAGCATGAAGGAAAATTTTATTCAGCTCCACCAAATTGGGTAAGTTAGTCGAAGTGTTTTTGGTTCCCCCTCAACGTTCACTGTGTTCCCCCCTCAGGTTGGGAAGCATTCATCTTAATATATAGCAATCATACACACGGAACGCAAGCTTCATCGTCGACTGGCATATATTAAGGTGAACGCTTCCCAATCCGAGGAGGGAACACAGTGAACGTGAGGAGGAACCAAAAACACTTCTACTAACTTACCCAACCCGGTGTGGCCGAGTAAAATTTTCCTTCATATTCAAATTTCCCTTCCTTGACCCAGCCAGTCCAATGGAGTACTGCACCACGTAATTGCAAATCTCGCCACTTTCAGCACCTTGTAGTTCCATATCTCGCCCCTAGAGGTGCTGTGGAGGTGGAGCCCCGTTAATACCAAAGTACCTTTTTTTTTAATATTTCTCTCATTAGCATAATGTAGGAGCTTTTTATTTGTCTGAACAAATTGTACAGTTTCATGCTCCAAATTAATAATTTCTTTTGAATCAGCTCAGTTTTATTCACCACTTAAAATCAGTATATTAGCAATCATGGCTTAATTCATCTATCATTCTTGAAGCAATGCTTAACTGTGTTCATCAGCAAATGATCACCCTTCAGAAATTGAAAGTTTTCTTCTAGTCTTTCCTCGAAATTCCTTGATCTTGTTATTTTGCTGGTGAATTTTTATTAATTTTTAAAATAAATGCTGGATACAGTTGTGCTCCAAAACATTAAAACATTTTATTGATGAAATTTACTGGATATTGTAAACAATCTTTTTTCAAACACCTACGAGTTCATAAATTGTTGGTAATTTTGCAGGAGGTGGCATGTCAAACAGATGACTGTCGCTATGATTCCAGAATTCCCACTATCGTTGAACAAGGGCAAGATTCGTTCAGTACAAAAAGTGAAGAGTTGGAAGATAACAGAGAAAGGGCACCAAGAAATGAGAATGTAAACTTTGAAAAGAAAATTAGAGATCAAGAAGGGAAGGAAAGTGAAAGAAATGCAGAGGATAGCATTGCAGATAATTTGGTTGAAAAATCTTTGTATAATCAGTCTCATGAACCAAACCTAGGGTCAGACATATCTTCATGCCTGAAAGATGTCGCTGAGAAAAGAGCCAATGGTGTTGAAAATTCCAATAATTCAACTTTAAATAATGCTAGCAAAGACGTAGGTAATTTTTCACCTGGGGCAGAGGTACAGGATAGTGTAATGGATGAAGACATTGCTATTAATAC
Source organism: Tanypteryx hageni (assembly GCA_028673005.1). Classification (NCBI taxonomy): domain Eukaryota; kingdom Metazoa; phylum Arthropoda; class Insecta; order Odonata; family Petaluridae; genus Tanypteryx; species Tanypteryx hageni. The sequence goes on along the minus strand of CM054112.1, from coordinate 239,821,535 downwards.
CCCAGATTTACCTCTTTCGGATGAAAGTATTTTTACTGTATTAGACATACCAAAGGAGAAAGATGCAGATGTGATTGAGGACAATGAATTGGTTGAAGAGGTGGAAAAGTTATCTTCTTGCAATTCTCAATTATCTGGAGATTTTGATTGGCTTGAGGGTGAGACAAAGGAGAGAGGTACAGTTTCTAACAGTGATGTATCGGCTCCCTTGTCAAACTCATTACTCAGAGAGAATGATGAAAGTTATGGAGGCAAATCTTCTTCAAATGATGTAGTTGTTATTGGGGTTAAAGTAGTTGACAAAAAAAAAACAATTGGTGCACCATTGGTGAATCAAATTAAAAATATTTCTCCTGGTGAGAAAGATTTGAAGGTAGACAACGATGATGATGATGATGTTGTAATGTTAGAAGAGTTAAAATCTGATGAAACCAGTGGATCACAAGACGTGGAAGTTATTGAGGACAGATCTGAGGTAAGAACCTCTAAAAATAAAGTGGCATCACATGATGATTTGGAGCCATCATCTTCTTTAGAAGGTAAATTGACATTGAAATCAATAGAGGATTTAACTGAGGAAAAATTTGAGAAAGTTCCGAATCCTCTTGAAGATTTGGAATCCAAATTAACAGAAACTGGATCTAAGGATGATCTGTCTCTTGGTAACCTACTGAAAACTTCTGCTATTACAGTAATTAATGTAAATGCAGGAGATTCTGACCAATCTTCCGAGATGAAGGATAGGACATTAGGACAAATTATCAAAATGTCTTTAGATAAATCAAGCCTTAAAGCATTTCAAGTGACACAGTCTAATGATGAAGCCATAGGTGAAGGTTCAGAGCATGGTGTGAAACCAATGGAAGAAGGCGTTAATAGTGTGAAGTGCTCTAGTGATGTTACTAGAAAACGACCCTGGACTAGTGAAGAGGTCGGTGAAGAAGTTCAAGCTGCCGAAGAAGGTGGCTCGAGTGACCCAAGTCTGAAGAGACAACGTGTAGAGGAGTCAACTACAGTTGAAGAGAAGGCAATGGAAATGGATGGTGAAGGAGTAGATTCTCATCGTGTTGATGAATCAGTTAGGACTGATGCAAAAGATGATGCAGATGGAGTCAATGAAATGGAGAGTGGGAATGAGGTAGCTAAAGCCAAGGCTAATGAAGAAATTGGATTGGAGGAAGAAGACTTAGAGCAACTGCAAAATCTTTCAGATGATGGCCTTTTTGAAGTGAGTACACATTTTTAAAATCTCTTTTAAGGAAGAATTAGGTCAATAGCCAATTTTCCTTTAAAATTTTGTTAATTTGTATGAATTTAATATTGGTTAGAAATATACTTAATTCCAATTACTACTATAATTATAATGGTGATAAGATTGTTTTATTTTTATTTCACTGGACAGTGGCGTAATTAAGAATTGGGGGGCCTGCCCACCAATCTTTCTTGGGGCCCTGTAAATAAATATCAACTTTGATGGGTGAATTTTTTGGGACTCTTTGGGCCAGGGCCCGCCTGTTAGTGACATCACTGGAATGGATCATTGGAAAATTTTCAAAACAAAATCTTGATTTTTATAACTTGCTCTTAACCAAGGCATTAATGATTGTTTTTGTTGACATTTTTCCAAATTTTACACACAGAAAATTTTTATATTTTAGGATGATGACAGTGTATGTGACAGTAGTGGTTCTGAGTATGTACCTGCTGATTCTCCAGCAAGATCTGATGATTCACCGAGGCGTAAGAGGTCAAAAACTAAAACTCGTGTAAAATCACAAATCAGTAAACTTAGAGAGCAGGGTTACAACATCCGGGAATGCAGTGTAGTTCTGTCTGATATAGCACACCCTGGTTCAAATACAGTCACAACCACCTGCAGTGTGTCTTCGCAGCGATCTGTGTCTTCAAACAAAAGTAGCCTTAATGATTCAGATTCTCATAAAGAACCTGAAGATATTAGTCATCACACTTCAACTTCTTGCACTGCTTGGATTAAAGTTGAGCCTGAGTCCACAATGGAAGCAATGGAAGAGGAAGGGTTAGAGGAGGAGAATGCTTTAGAAGAAAATGAGGTGCAGAATGCAGACGATCAGGATTTAGGGCATGGCGATTCTTGGCCAGTCATCTCCAATGCTACTCCATCGCAAGGGTATGAGATTTTTCTCTTTCTAAAAAATATAATATAAATAATCTTAAAATAAATTTAATTTTCATATCAATAATAATCATAGAATAAGAGGATAACCATTTATGGGGAAACATTTTGGAGAAATAGATAAAAAATAAGTATGTATTGAAGCAATTTCAGATAGCTTCATAATAGTGATGATGATGGTTATTTCCTGTATGTTCTAGGTTAAAAAAAATTATTCGTAAGAATGTTTGTTTCCATCAAAGTATCCATAAGAATGCATTTCTTAGTTGTGTTTCATTAAATCAAATTTAGAATTGAGTTACAGACACTGGGAAAAATCTATCATAGGCCTGCCTTGTTCCTCAATCCTTATAAAACTTAGTGTGCTCATTTGTCAGGTTTGAAATTGTCACGCTTTAAACCTTTGTGTTGTTATTGTTTGTAATAATCACCTTTGCTTATTCTGCTTGCTTTTTTTCTGTGCATAAATTTCCACCTATGGAATATCATGTTGGCTTTGGGAACAACTATAAGAAATGCAATTACATCCCCTTAGAAGCTTCCTTAGAAAATTTTAGGTTGATACTTTGGAAAATAAAAATCTTGCTGTGGATTTATGCTTATTACATGGCAGGCCAGAAAAAAGTTTTTCAGCAGTCATTATGTTAACAATAAAGTAATGATTTTTAAAATCGCTGTTTTACTTTTTTCTAAAAGTACTATCATTGATCAGAAGTATTATGTTATGATTTTATAGAATTCAAGTTCTTATACATGTCATTGAATATTTTGCTTTTTTGTAGGGTATCTGCTGAAACCCAAAGAACTTTGGCTAAGTTTGTTTCGGGTCGTAAACGGTTCCTTTGCCCCTTCTGTGCAAAAGGCTTTCGAACTAAGAACCAGATGATGCTTCACCGTAGTCAACACACAGGGGACTTACCCTTCCCCTGTGAGGTTTGTGGAAAGAGATTTCCCTTGAGGTGCCGTCTTTTGCGACATATGTCAGTTCATGATGCAAGCATAAATTGTGAATTCTGCGGAATGGATTTCAAGACCAATTTCTTGCTGGGAAAGCATATAAAGTAAATTAAATATTGATTTTTTGGAATGTGTATTCATAAAGTAGTCTTATACTATGCATTGAAAAGTTTTTAGAGTTACACAGTCTATAATAACAGATGATTAGCAATGTTTAAATTGTGTTTGTCTTCTCTTATGTTTTGGGCATAGACATACTTGTTGAGGACCAAGACTTTTTCTTAGCACTACCCAAAATTCAAATTGATAGAATATATTTTTTTAAGTGGACTGTTTCATGCATAGTGAAATGATATCTAACATATATGACTGTTGATACTTTTTTGGCAACTTGCTCTTCTGTCAAAAAATTCTCAAGATTTGGCCTTTCAAAAATGGCAGGGTTGAGGCTAGAATTTTTTCTTTAATTTTTTTTCATCTGCAATCATTCATAATGTAAATTTAGTCCCTGAAATAAGTCTTAACCTTCTGCTGCTCAGATTTAACTGTGCCATAGCCATAAGAACTGTATATTTTAAATGACCTTTTAAATTTAAGTTGCCCAAGCTTAAATATAACATTACTTGATGGAATTATTATAACTTGAAAGCAAATTAAATCACCTAATTCTTAATGGATGTCAGAGTGAGTTTTGGCTTCAGTCATTCTGAGACACTATGGGCAGCAGAAGGTTAAAGTTTAAATTGTGAAGGGTATTTGTTTCTGTTATTTGTTTTGTCCATTGAACTGGGTGTTATGCTTAAATTAATACTTAGCATTGTTTTCTTCATATATACTTTTGCTCAGTCATATTTTTGTGCTCATGCTTCTTATATTTTTAGTATTTAACTTTTAAAAAGTAATAATTGCTATTTATATTTCAGGGTGAAGCATACTATACCATCATATTCTTATACTCAAGTTAATCCCCAAGTGCAAGTAATGGCAAACAAATCAGTCCAAAGATTCCCTTGTCGAATGTGTCCAAAAGTTTTTTCAACTATAAGTGGTTTGAAAGTGCACAAGCGAGTTCATGTGAATACTCCAATCAAAATTGCATCATCTTTGAGTGAGGAAAGAGTTCAATCAGAAAGTAATCAAAATGCAGCATCAGAGAACTCATGCAAAATTTGTGGTATGGCCTTTCCTAATGCGCTATATTTGAAAAGTCATATGGTTTGTCATAGTATTATCAGGCCTAATTCAGGAAAGGTAAATTTAATAGAAAGTCCAAAGCCTCCTGAAATTTCAGAAGAAAATCCAAGAATGGCAGGGAGTAAAATTCTAGAGGAAGCTTTAAATGTGATGGAACCAACTGTCGTGATTCATGAAAGTCCGTCAAGCTATGGAGAAACCTCATATCAGCATCAAAATCAACAATATAGTGGAATGAATCAATTTATTTGTTCAGTATGCTCTCAGATATTTCAGTCTCGGAGCCAGTTACTTAGACACCAAACACTTATTCATCGTTCTCTCAAATGTGAAATCTGTGCTTCTATGTTTTCTAGTGCTGAGCAAGTACAAAGCCATAAGCTAACCCACCATCCATTCAATACAGGCCAAGCCCCTATTAAAAAGCACAAGTGCACAGTTTGTGGTAAAGAATTTCCAAAAAGGTCCCGCCTTGTTCAACACATGGCCGTTCACACCGTGGTACAAGGACCTGTTAGCTGTGAAGTGTGCAGAAAATATTTTGCAAACCTCGATCTTCTCAACATTCACAAAAAATCTCATGAAAATGGCGAAGGGATACCTGGTACCAGTGAATTAACTTGTGGTGTGTGTCACAGGGTCTTTGCCAAAAGATCTAGGTTGAAAAGACATATGCTCTTGCATGAATCACAGTCCTTTCCATGTAGCAAGTGCCAAAAAGTATTTATATCTCAGGAATTGCTTGCAGAGCACCAAAAAAGTCATGCTGCAGCAGCACCAGCCGAGGCTGAAGAGCAAGGTGTCGCATGCACTGCTTGTGGTCGGATGTTTGCTAACAAGGGACGCCTGAAACAGCATGTGGTTGTGCATACTAGATCTGGGTTTGTTTACTGTAACACTTGCTTTAAAGTGTTTGCTAATAATCAGGTTCTAGAGATGCATGCACAAACGTGTGTAAATGCAGACGAATCTTCCACCAGCTCACAGTCGGCCAACAGTAGTAAAAGTGCCTCATCGCCTCATCCTAGCAGCTTTACGTCATGTGTTAATTGTAGTAAAGCTTTTCCAAGCAAAGAATTACTGACAGAGCATGAAAAAACCTGTGTTGGACTTACTGTTGTGAAGAAACTGGATGGAACTTGGAAAGTTTTGGACAGCGAAGACAGGACTAGAGGTAAAGTCATATTTTAAGTCATTTCCACTTTTTGAAAAATATTGGTTATCTCAAGTTAAATCCATTGTTATTTCTCATCTTAAATAGTTATTATTACTAGACAGTTATCTTAATAAGTTGATTATTTGCGATTACAACCATAGCCATTTAATGTTTTATGTACGTTTTCATTCTTGCGGAAGTTTGCTCAATATAAATGTATCTTTTGTATTTAGTTTATCAGGACAATGTTAAAATTTTATCTTTATCTAATGCACTAGTGTAATTTAAAGAGACATGTACGATATCACATTGAAAAATTTGCCATATATGGCAAACTTTAATAACGTAATGTTGAGTATATCTGTAAACTATTGTTTTATTCCCAGTTTTTCATCTTCATTCAATTTATTCTATAAAGAGCACATAGGACTTTGCATTGACAATAATAACCCTTATAAATAACAAAAAACTATTAACCTTGAATCAGCTAAGTGGAATTTTTTAACAACCGGCGAGGTGCGATCTCACAGATCTCAACTTGACATAACATTACAAGTATTCATTTTAGTAGGTAATAAAGTCAGCTACATTTTCTTGTTACTAGAAGTATATTTTAGAAATACACAATAATGCTCTTTTACACAAGTTTACCTGTGTAAAATATTTTCTTCTTTGAAGTTGCAAAAAAACAACTCAAAAAAAGACAATTAAAAATCCTTTCATTAAATGAATAAAACCCACGAATCTATCAACATATGAAGCACACATTAATAAGATACTAACCAGAAAAAACAAAAATCATGGAACAATTAAATGGAAAAAAGAAGCATTAGGTGAAATCTTCAGTTTTTAAGAGAGCACACATACCTTGCAGATTTTCTGCACATTCTAGACCAACTGGTTTATGGCATCGATAGCAAAGGTAGGCAGTTTTCCTTTTCAGAGAAGGTGGGCAGGTTTGACAAGTCTTCACTGTTTTAAGTTTTTCTTCTCTGGTTATAATTTGAGATGGGACTGCTTCAGTTTTCAGTATTCGTTGAATTGAGTAATGCAAATTATGTGGTTTCCATTCTTTTTTCCATGTGTTTTTTTAATCTGTGCAGCCAACTCCTTCCTGAACATTATTCATATGATTTGTGGGTTTTCAGGATAGGATTGAAACAAAACGAAAGAATTCACAGCAGCAATGTCAACTACTCTGAAGAAGAGAGTTGTTGGCCATCTAGATGTTCTTTAGCTAGAGGCATAGTTGGTGCACTTCTCACCCAACCTCTCCACACCTCCTTTCGTGACATTATAAAATTCTATCATTTCTGGTTTCCCAGTCTCATTATGTTTCCTTACAATGGTGCATGCTGGATAGTAGAAGAACCGCTTTGTTTCTTTTAGGAGCAAATAAAAGTAGTTTCATGTCTTTGGTGAACTTGTTTCAACTTGTTTTGATGTCACTGGTAAGAACTCTTTTGTCACTTCTCTTACAATCTTCATTGTTCTAACATAGGTAAGGCCTTGAATCTTCAGAATTTCGCTGAACTTAACAGAGGTGAATTTGTTCATTCAATTGACTTAAGCAAGCAGGTAACAGCTTGTGCTGGCTTTTTGTACCATATTGCTGTGACAGTCTCATTCTGTGTCTTTTCCAAAATACAAATAACCATTATAAAAGGAACAGTTCTGCTGTCTGTCAAGCACAAGTTTGAGTCCATATTTTGCTGGCATACTCTGAGTATACATATTGAATTTGCTTTGTTCTCTGATGCTATAAGCATCTCATCGACTGTTACATTAGTACCTTATGAGAACACTTGTTGGGAATTGACTATTAGTTGCAGGAGAAGTTCAGAAATGGCTGCAGCAGGATCCTTTTTGCACATCTCATCTTGGTCAGCTGGGTTATTAAAGCGCAATGTCGCAAGAAGAGAAGTAAATCTTGCTGGCATGACATTCCAAAATATCCCCCAGTTCTATGTTTGGCAAAAGGTGCATTGATATCTTGTATTTAATCAATGTAGAAAATATATACTCAAAATTTGTATCTTATATTCAAGTTTAATTACATTTTTTGGCGTAAAAACTTGGTAAAAATGGTTAAGACCAGGGTTTCTCAACTGGTGGGTCGCAAAGGAACAAGGTGGATTGGGGAAAGTTTTCTAAACAGTTTCTTGTTATAAGATTTTCAATTTTTTTAATGACTTTACGATAAAATAGTTAAAAGAACTCATGATAGTACAGTGTGCACTCTCTGTGGACACATATGTACAGGCATACCCTGTTATAACGTACAGATGTGTTCCAGGGTTTTGGTATGTAAAGTGAAACTACGTTAAGCTAGTATAGGAATTACATGTTAAAGGGGAGATTAAGTTCCAGACTTAAGCCTAAACATGGGTTATTTTGCCAGTAAAATCCCAAAAGTGTTATATTAAGTACTAATAGCATTAATTAATACATGAACAATTCATAAAATAGTTTAAAATGCAAAAAAAGTCATGATAGTTGCTGAGTTGTTTCATGGCTGGCTGGTTTCTTGAGTCACTAAAAAATTGAGTGTTTTGAAATCCTTGGTCCAAAATTCTTGATGAAAGTTGATAGCGACGGAGGAATGGAATGGAAATAAAATAAAAGTTCAACAATAGTACCACCTGCAGTGGTTCGGTGACATGAGAATTCCAAAAAACAATTGTGGTCCAGCAGGTGCATTCTCGTGTAAAAGCGGCATACAGACAATGCGTTCTAAACAATCTTCTAGAGTGCACAGTGTGCAGCTTCTGATTGGCTGAAATTTGACTTGGCATCAGTGTATGCTTTAGCAAAGTTGGTGTCCTGTATGCACGTTGTACGGGGATCTAAGTATCAATGTTATAAGTACGTTATAGGAAAAGTACGTTGACCGAGTGTACATAAAGTGGTGTATCCCTGAACTATCTACTGCTTGAAGAAATTAGTATATAGATAATAGTTGGGCCCCTGGTAAACTTTCAAAGCCTTGGTGAGCTATGCTATTAAAAAGGTTGAGAAACACTGGTTAAGACTATTTTCATTTTAAAAATTACATATCTCTTGAGTATGTTCCTATGTAAACTCTCATCTGTTCCACTGAGGCACTTGCAGCCTCTAATGTAGCCCACTAAAGCTCAAACATCTATAATTGGGGCCTGCCATGTAAAAAGGTTGCACATGCCTGATCTTGATTGTTTACAATGTCACTTGACCATCAATAGATCAATGACACCGAGGGTTGCCAACCGTCCATCTTTTGGATAGACAGTCCACCTTTCACAAGATTTGATCATTGTCCATCCCTAACCTTCGGATGGATGCAAATTGTCCATCTTTCTGTAAATTCTATGGAGCTACTTGCAAACATCAACTCCAGCTATGGTGGACCCTTAAGGGACGAGAAATGGAACTACTTAGGAACCCCAGAAATGTCAAACTGCAACGAACAACATCTACTGGCAAGAAAAGATAGTATTTAAACAAAAGCAATTAGTAAAACCTAACCTGGGAGAATAAAATGGAATAAATCCAACCCCCTACCACAACCTAGGGGTAGGAAATATTAATTACTCACCAGTCATGCACTACGTAGTTCCATTCCTCGCCACTCAGGAGGGAGGACTATATTGCAATTTAGCCGCAAAAATAAAAAATGACGGTAGTAAATTCAATGTCTCGTTCCTGCAGGCAGCAGTATAGGTGATCACAGCTGGAGTTAGTGTTCGTAAGTAGACCCAAGGTTTTAAATAAAAAAATCAGTTTGGGTACTTTTGCAACAGCGACGCCAGCACTTATATAAAGAAAAAACAAAACTATTACTCCATTGGAACTGTGGTGGACCAGGGAAGGGAAATTTTTCTTACAGTGATCCTTCATATTCAAATTTCCCTTTCCTGGTCCAACCGAGTTCCAATGGAGTAGTAGTTAGTAGCAGGTATTTTATCCTGACAATGTTATTTTTGTTACTTGAGCCTATTTTTCTTATTCCTCTTAGGTCTGTAATCCCTTAATCTGAGTGGGAAATTAACTTCAAATCTAATTTCTCAGAATTTTCTATTAAATGACTAAAAATCTGACAAGCTAACATACATGAGGCATTTAAACTCCATCCACTAAATATTAAACACTATTAATTGGCAGTGTGAATAAATGGAACAATGTTAGCTGCTGTAAATGTAGATAATAGTTGACTTTATGGGCTTATTGGTCATATAAATAAGATTATAAAAAAATACATTTACCATTAAGTCAAGTTGGATCTGGCTAATTGAATAAAATACGCATTAAAGGGAATTTCTACTTAGTGTTTTGCACTTTCAGGTTATTTAATTTTAATGATTATTTGTTTTCCATTACAGTTGGAGGTAAATCGCCTCAAGATTCCAGTAATGAGCCCAACTCGGATCCTAAAGTTCATGCTTGCAAAGTCTGTAATAAAAGGTTCAACAATTACCATGGCCTCAACTCTCATATGCGTTTTCATCAAGAAAGTGTTGGGATTTACAAGTGTGAACTATGTAACAAGAAATTTTCGTCAAGAAACAAACTCAGTCAACATATGTCTTCACATACAGCTGTGTACCGTTGTGGAATTTGTTCTCAAGCTTTTGGTATGGTTGACGAATTGAAGAAACATGTTGGTCAGTGTATGGCAGCACAGTCTGGAATTACTCCAAATTATTTTTTTTGCAATGGATGCTCTGAAGTATTCAATTTATTAGAAGAATTGGCCCAGCATGTAAAATGTCATGCTGATGAGTTTCCACATGTCTGCACTGAATGTTATAAAGTAAGTGTTTTATATGTTAAGATAGGGGACTTCTTTCTTGTGGTATATATCATATCTTCATTAGATAGTTTCTCTGTAAAATACCATTTTGAAATAATTATGCATCTCTATTGTCTTTCCTTTTTATGATTATATTTCCTTTTGTTTTGATTTTTTCATATGGTTTGATTTCTCACTCTGATTTATTCCATAGGTTTTTGCACATTCAACCCAGCTAAACCGCCACATTGCTACACATATCAAGCAAGAAACAAGCAAACATACTTGTCCTGTATGTCAAAAACCATTTAATCATGGCGGTGCTTTGGAGAAGCACATGGTTGTTCACACGGGAGAGAAGCGGTTTCAATGCTCGTATTGTTTTCAGAGATTTTCTCAGAAGTCGAGCCTTAATCGTCATCAATTGACTCAACATGAAACCAAAACTTAATTTTTTATAACAGTGCTTTAAAGGTGAGTTTAAAATTCTTTAGAATTGGTGGTGATTGTAGTATTGTTTTAAATTAGGTGTGTGGTATAAAACAAATTTTGTTTATGATCATTTCTTTAGCCTTTTATTTTTAACCCCTCAAGCATGATTTAAAAATGCCCAGCTCTGTGACAGAATGCAACTTGTATTATTTAATTTATTTCTTGAAAAATATGCTAGAAAAAATTAAGCAATATTTAACGCTGTTGGTTCGTTATATACAATTCTTTTAGGCTGGCGATATTTAATTTTGAATCGATTTTGTACTTAAAACTTTATTCTTTGATGTTGGATAATGTGTGATACCTTTCTTTGCATGGTACCATGCATATGGCAGGATTCCCCTGGCAGTTCCTACAGCAATAGATGTCTCTTTTTGGTTCTTTAGAGTAAACCAGGCCGGAGGTCAAGAGAGTGGCTTTGTCAAAGGTGAGAAAGGGGCAAGAAATGATACTACTATGTCATACGAACGTATTATGGAAATTTGAAGACAAGGAAGTATGGAACAACTTTATGGGATTCCCCGTCCTTTTTTTGCCCCCAGGGTTAGGTTGGTTTCCTTTCCATGTTCACTGTGCATCCCCCTCCAGGTTGGGTTAGTTAGTTTTGGGTTGGTTTACCTTCCATGTTCACTTTGATCCCCCTCCCCTCAGGTTGGGTTACATTCATCTTCTGTGATAACACTCGTTGTTGTTCATTTCTTCACTATTTTTCATTATTTCAGCTTCAAATGCCTCCTAAAGTATCACGAATTGCTAGTCAATGACAACGAATAATGTAAGTGAAGATGAACGCAACCTGAGGGGGGGACCACAGTGAATGTGGAAAGAAAACCAACCCAAAACTAACTAACTAACTAACCCAACCCGGGGGGCTGAGGAGGACATCTTTTAATTTCTGTAATACGTACGTATGTTGTAGTAGTACCATTTCTCATCGCTTTCTCGCCATCGACAGCACCACTGTCGCTCTCTTGACTTTTGGCCCGGTTAATTCTAAAGAACCCTCTTTTCTTATTCCCTTCATCGAGTAAACAATACAATTCCTTACTCCTACTCCTCTTTTTCCTGGAGGAGAGTTTTTGTCTAAGAAGTGACATTCAGTTATCCTTGTTGCATAGTAGTTAATATGTGTTCGCTTGCCATTTCTCTTTTCAACTCCACAATCCAAATATCTCGTGAATATTTCATCTATTCATCTTATTCGAAATAACAATTGGTTCTTTTATTGCCTTTTTTGGATTATATTGTGTTTTCACTGTCAATATCATTCCACTGAAAAAAGTTACTCTGTTGCTATCTCCTAATTTCTCAATAATACCTTCCTCATCGTTTAATTCACTTTAAGATGATAGTAAACATCCTTCAGGAGTATTACTCACAAGAAGAAAATACTTTATTTTCAATTACATTTAGCACTTCTAAATCATCAAGTGCCCCACTCCTTGATGATGCCAATGACTGAGGGAAGAAAAACCTTAGTAAAAATATTCTTTAAGTGGGGTAATAGAGGAAATATTTATATAGTAAGGTTTCCGGATCCAAGGAGCCTAGAGACATCTGTGATTCATGGAAGAAACTCAATGCATAAAGGAGTAATGAATCATAAAAATGGATGCTGCACAGAACGACATATGTTGTCGCACATGCCTTGATTGGTTTAAGTATAAAAATTTTATGAACCTTTTTAGTTCAAAATTTTCATATTGATTTTTGTCTTGAAATTATATACTGTATATGCTCGTGAATAGGTAGAGTTTTTAAGACCAAATGTTTAGCGAAAAAGTAGAGATTCAACTTATATGCGAGTAATAGCCATGATGTTATTGTTCGGGCGGTTTTAAAACTTTTATGGAGCAAATATCGATGTATACAGAAGAAAGAGCTACTCTGACTTGAATTTGTTCAAAGAAAACATTTGTACTTGTGTAAATCTTAAAATCCTCATCAGATCCAAATAGCTTGTTTCAATCTTTTTCTTGAATATAATAGTTGTACGCATCATTGCGATGTTCTTCATCAGTAGCAACCTCTTCATCAGACATCATTCCACAAAATATCGTCTTCTGTCCCGTCTAGTTGGTTGGATATACCACATTTCTTAAGCGATTTAACCACCATTTCTAAACCCTACAAAAATAAGTGTGGTAAACTATACATAAATTTGTTTTAACTACTATTATGACTTAGTGTTAATAATAATAATAATTCTTTATTTCCAAAGACCATACAATTTTGTTCAGAATAAATGTATGTATTTCAGGATATATTGTTACAAATAATGAATTTAAATAACTTACTACTGTAAAAGCCCATTCTAATGGCACCCATGGGACCAATGTGGTGTTGCTTAAGTGAATATGCCAATATAACGAATGGTGCTACAAAATCACATTCCAATTACTTAGAGGACATATTTGCTATCTTTCAAGGACCTTCTTCCCTAGAAGATATTGTATATATTTTTTATCGGAATTATCATGGTGTAACTTACAATTTTATTAATTTTTGTAAAGCTCATTGTGGGAACCATATAAGGGTCCATCGAGAATAACCTCACTACTTCAACCATCATTTATTAATCAATAACAAGTAATTTTAACTTGTTTAAGCCACTTGTATAATACTGCATCCAACTGTTCTAGGTTTGGCTTCTTTAAATTTGTATGTTTTTGGATATTTTTGTCTCTCTGGGCTATATTTTATTTGGCAAAGATGAAAGTCTCGGTTTCGATTCCAGGAACGTTTTTCCCTATTTGTTTTACATAGGAAATCTCAAATCCATCGTGCAGAGATGTTTATTACTTTAAAATATCTTAAAATTGTGATATCAGAGTTAGGTTTGTATTGTTATAAGGGGAAAAGAATATAGATTCTAATTCTTATCGCCAAATTTTGATAATTGATCATATTTTCTTGAATTTCTACTAAAACATAGCGTTTTTGCATTTTAAATAGCATTTTATCAGATTGTTGACATGGAGACGATTATTACCGAACTCGGCTTGAGCATAGTTGAGTGAACTAATGGGTTATTTTCTTTTCCACTAGACTACTCTTCAGCAATGGACAGTTGATCCAGACATATTAGCGTATAAACTAACATTTATTAAATTCGTTTATTTAAAAAAAAATATGCAAAATATAATGTCAGAAAGATTTTGACATGTTTTTAGTATTTTAAACCTGATAATGCTCTATTAATTTGTTTTCCAATTTTTCTCTATCATTGATAAACTATGAATTACAAATGGTATTTATGGTAAGAGAATTCCTTGGAATGACTAACACATACAGAAACATTTTCTGTCCATTGGGGACATCAACTTGGGGAAACCAGCCAGCATTAGTCCTGGTTTGGACTTCTTGTCTTGCTTTAATGTAATATATCGTAGATGAGCTTATATTGTACTCATTCATTAATACATGTCTATTTTCCCCATTATCTAGACATCGGCAAATGTCAATGTTCTGTTGTAAAGTCAATAACATTCGTTTCCCTTATTTTCTACTATTACTGCTACTACTCATGTTCTTTAGGGTATCTTAAAATGTTTATAAAATTACTTTAATAACAAAATTATTGTGCAGTACATCACTTCTGTCGACTCCTTGAAACAGAAGAGTAAGTATCATATTGGCTCGAATATAAGGCGGCACCAAATATAAGGACAACACCAAATGCAAGGGCGACACCAAATATAAGGGCGACACCAAATATAAGGGCGACACCAAATATAAGGGTGGCACCAAACATAAGGTGACCCCCGTTATTGAGAACTCAAATCAAGGAATTGACAAGAGAGCTTACTCCGTGATTATAAGGCGAGTATGGATTATTTGGCTTAAAGTTTTACATAAAAAACCTCGCCTTATATTCAGGCCAATGCGGTACTTGCAAGATGTGGTTAAGTTTACGGAAGATCAGTCATGACTGAGGCGATATCTACCAGACAATTAGAAAAATGCAATTTCACCAAAGATGCCGTTAGATTGAGTTTGCCAATAGAATGGGTGTCATTAAAATGAACTTTTACTGTACATTATTTTACTTACTATAAATATATTGAATTACACATATTGTATTATTAAAGCAAATGTTTTTTAGTGTATTTAAGGAAAAGGGTGAGCTGTTGCATGCACTTCTGTATTCTGTATTTTATATTGAACCCTCTAAACATTATATATAATTTTGTAATAATTTAAATTATAAAATTTTGTTTTAGATTTTGAAGTTAGCTTCATGTTGATGTATCCACATTCAATTTTTTGCTTTAACTTTGTCTTATGATATTGTTACACTTGCAGTATCAATTTAAAATTATGTAGCTTTTGTATATTCTTTTACAGGCATATACTCCTGCACTCAGGGTTTTTTCCATTGGCCCAGCCTTGATACAGACATACAAGACTCATAAGTTGTAAAATGGGCAGATTCTTATTTACTTAATGAACAACAAGCACTGAACAGTGTCTTTGTAATTGTGTAAATTACCAGATTTTCAGAAGTCTTACTTTATGAAAATAAATTATCTACCTGTATCAGGTGTACTATGCATATTGGTGACATCTTGTTATCTGAATGACATGATAGCGTAATCGAGTGAGACAGCTTTTGCTGGTTAATATGGTCATAACTTGTTCTTTTTCTTACCAGTCCTAGAGAAGTTGTTAACTGCTAAAGAGGATGAGAAAAATTTCACTTTCTTTTGCTGTATTGATATAGGTTTGTAACGTTTCTTTGTTACTATCTTCCAAATTGTTTATTCCTGCATAATTATAAGTTAGTATATAATTAGAGTAGTTAATTGTTTAAGTTGAATTGTTTATTTTCCTGATTATGGAAAATGTATTTTCTTTTAGCCGGTAGACTGTCATAATTAAGATTATACTGTGGTAATAATTCGTGTAATTTTTGTGCCTTGAAAATTTTTATAATAGTTTTTCTTTTATCTCTTTTGAAATGTTTTGGTTTGTGTACATGCGACAAGAAGACTGTCAGGATGACCACCAGAATTTACTGTAATACCGTTAGTCATTTAAGATAATTTACTCGCATAGGAATATATTTTATTTATAATGTAGCCGTAACTGAAAATGTGTTAATTAAAACTGCCATTTCATATTTGATATTTCGTCTTTAAAAATAAATGATTACAAAGTGGATCAGTGTACTTAGTGAACATCTACAGTTTATTAATGCTATATTTCCGAGGAAATAGTGAAATAGCAAGGTATGAATGTTATTTGCTATTTAGATACCATAAATGCCAACAGAATGTATTTATGCAGATTAATCACTTATATCTAAAACTTGCACCAATTGTGAATGTTTTCATAAACACAAGGTCAAAAATGTGAAGTTTATATCATTGTTCATTAACTGTGAATATTACTGCTAGAAAGTTATTATACTTGTAAAAAATATTTTCCTGAAGAATTAATTTTGTAAAAAAATAAAATTATTATTTATAAAATATATTATTGCTATCTTTGGTGCAATTGTATTGCATCTTATTTCTCTGTTAATGTTAATTGTTATTTAATTGATGTATTCTTTGATTTAATTATCAACACTAGCCAAAAATGTTATATTTTGTACAGAATTGATTTCAGTTTGTCAAAATTTTGTTATTTCTATACATGAAATCCTGGTTGCTAATTGTGAGAGCAATGGTGGTTTAATTAAGAACTCCATCTTCCGGGATGTGGTATCTTCAGTTTAATTTTATATGCCAACTTTCCTAGAACACTGTCATTACTTGCATCATCCTATGCTATAAAAATTATAGAGATGATATTAAAATGGATTTAAAATGGAAAAATGTTGTTTTTATTTCATTCATACACCTGGCCCTCCTATGGTATCTGTTCTTATAACATTGATTCAATGCGACAAGGTGTTGTTTTTAATACAGTAATACCTCAATATAGAAAGTAGATGCGTCCCTAAAACTTGGTTCGTATATTGAATAACATTATTACAATGGAGTGCGTTCCCTATATTATTAACTTCACATCTTATAGCATAAACCTTTTATTAATTACTGATCACATTTTAAAAAGATAGTAAATTAAAAAGTATTATTTATTGTATATAAATTGCAATCACGAGAACTTTCACAAATAGAAGTAACATTTATACCAAAATATTCACTTAGAGCACTGCATCTTTGGTGCAGAAATTAAAGAACCTATAGGTTTGAAGTAAAAAAATGCCAGCTTTTATTTTATATCTAAACAACAGAATCTTCTCAGAATACCATATGCTAGCTGAAGATGAGTGAAGAGAAAGTAGGAAGTATTATGTGGTAACCTGAAATGTGAGCAAGAAAAAATACAATTAATAAAAAATGAAAGCTGCAGATGATCTTTTTCAGCCTAATTTTAATTCTATTTGCAGAACTGCCAGATTTATGCTGTTTTTCATTTTCATTTAACCTGTTTGATTGGGAGAAAGCAAAATGAAGGCAATCGGAACTGAGAAATCGCATAAAAGTAGATCTGCAAAATTATCGTGAAATGAATAAGTCGACACGGAAATTCGAATAAAAATCCAAATTGCAATACTCACTAATGGTGACACTTCAGATGTTTTTTTGTTGGATAAAGAGATGTACATTAGTTGTGTGAAAGGCTGTGATAATCTATTGATTATGACGGCCGAGGTTGAGGCTTTCCTCCTTTGGCAAAGGGGCTGATTGTTTTCACATGAAAGCAGAAATGTTGTCTGTTTTGCCTTCTGCTCCTTACCAAGGATCAAGCTGCAGCAGCTTAGGTCATTCGTAACAGCCCTCCTGATGGTGCCACTTCACTCCAAACTTGGATCATGCTGTGAGAGTAAAGCCTCAGATATTATTTTGATTGTGAGGTTCCTCTCAGGAACAACCTAATGGACATTGTTGTTGCTCTATTTTTCTAAATATAAATCTAGATCCTTAAGATCTTCTATGGTCAAACTCTCTCCATGAGAAATCAACAACTCCTATACGTTTGATGTGTCAACATTACTAAATCCAGCATTGTTAGCCAACTTCACAATTTCGTTGATGACTTTCTGAACATTATCTACGAACTCTTGGGCAACTTCACACACACTTCCACACTGCATTCAAACACTTAGTGGAAAATTCATCACAAGCTGTGCCAATATTTTCAATGCCCTTCAGGATAATGAAGCTCTTCCAATAGTCATTAATGGCTTCCTTACCCTTTCCTTCAGTGGCCTGGACCAGCTGAGACATTGTTCTTCTGTGGAAGGCAGCAATTACTCCCTGATTCATTGGCTGAAGGAGGGCTGTTATATTCGGGGGTAAAAAAAGTTTCTACTTTCAGTGAAGATTGCAGGGTATCTAGATATTATGGGTGGAATGAGGCATTATCAATCAGCACTAGTGCCATTTTTTCTAAGCCTTTGGATTCACAATATGCCAAGACACTAGGCACAAAACTTTAAAGAAACCATTCTTAAAAAACGTCTTGTGTCATCCAGGCCTTTCGGTTTAATCTCCATATCACAGAAAGATTCTCTTTTGAAAATCCCTTCAAGCCTCATGGGTTTTGTGAATGGTAAATCATCAGGGATTTTGATTTGCAGTCACCTGATGCATTAGACCCCAACAATAATGTTAATCTGTCTGTAGAAGCTTTAAACCCTCAGCTTTCTTTTCATCGTTGGATATAAAAGTATGTGAAGGCATACTCTTCCAATATAAGGCCATTTCATCAAAGTTAAAAAATAATTCTGGAGGGTAATTACCTTCTTCAATTATGTCCTTGAACCTTTTGGGAAATTCAGCTGCTGCCTGTTTTTCTGCACTGGCCCCTTCGCCAATTATAGAAATACAGTGTAGGTTGCAGCGCCACTTAAATTTATCAAACCATCCCTGGCTAGCTGTGAAGGTTTAAGGGTGTTCCCCTTCATCTTCTTTAACCTTTTTGCTTTTACCATTATCAAAGCTTAGAGGCAAGTTTTACTGATTTTGATCTTCCACCAATATTGCCAGCATTCTCTTACTCTCCATGCGTAAACTTTCTGTGTGTTAATTTAGAAGAAGTTAAAGGATTGGCAGATCGACCAATGCATTTTATTTTTTCAGAACTGTAAGGAATTTGTCATTAATGAGGTCAGGCTCAACTCATTGTAAGGAATTTGTTTTTATTGTAGACCCTGAGAAGCCAAAATGCATACTAACATCTGCTTGTTACTCTCCAACTTCAATCTAACGAATAACTTTCAGCTTTTGTGCTAACGAGATAACTTTTTGTGGTTTTATGACCGCTCCAACAACATCTGCACATTTTCTTTTGCCTTGGCATTTTGTGGTAAAATAAAATTCTTTGGCAATAAAGAGTCACTTTTTGCAACTTAAACACTTTACTCTGGAGAAAAAACAACACAATAGTAGAATTCTCATAACGAAAATGATGCTATGAAGATAACTTGAAAACAGTCAATTGATGTTGAATGCTTGTTAAGACTACATCTACATCTACAGTTTACCCTGCAAGCCACCACAAGGGTGTGTGGCAGGGGGTGTATTAACACCAAGGGGAAAACTCCAAAATTAGGCCTTGGTTTACGCCCCTACGCGAGGTTACTTTTGATCGCAAGTTTTATTCTGCTCAGCTATCGTTCTAGGGAAAAATGAGCCCTTGTATCTCTCTGTCCTACAGGCTATCTCTCTTATTTTACGAGGATGGTCCATTCTACCGATATAGGTGGGAGTTCTTATTATTTCTTTGACGTCGCTGGAGAAAGTACTCGTTCTAAATCTTTCAAGAAGTTTTAACCTAGCACGTGATCGACGCTCAGCTAGTGATTCCCATCCTAAGTCCTGTATCAAGCCTGTAACGCTTATATTTCTATCATAACAATTTTTGACGAATCTAGCAGCTTTTCACTGCACTTTCTCTAACTCGGTGATTAAACCTTTCTCGTACGGATCCCATATGCTCGACGCATACTCTAGCAGCGGTCTAACTAAAGAAAAGTAACATGTCTCTTTGACTTTTTCTTCGCTTTTACCTACTATCCGTTTGATGAATCCTAGTTTTTGCTTAGCTTTCCCGGATATATTTCGTATGTGTGTGTCCCACGAGAGGTTACTTGTTAAAATGACACCTAAGTATTTGACGGATTCGGATAATTTTAGATGTACGCCTTCTATACTGTAATTCATCGCCTCAATTTCTTTGTTTCTCCAGAATCTCATGACGGAACACTTACCTAAGTTCAGCTCTAATTGCCACTCTTTACACCACTCGAGAATTGCGTGTAGGTCGTTAGAAAGTAATGCTTGATCAGCAGGACTGTTAATCTCTCTGTAAACTACCGTATCATCCGCGAATAACTTGATTTTACTTGTAATAACATTATCTAAGTCATTTATGTATATAAGGAATAATAGGGGACCGATGACACTTCCCTGTGGAACGCCGGAGGACACGCTGACCGAATCTGATTTAAATCCATTTATGACTACCATTTGTTCCCGATCATTGAGAAAGTCCCTGATCCACTCGATTATCTTTCGATTTATTCCACAGGCTTGTAATTTTTTCAATAACTTAATATGAGGGACTTTATCGAATGCCTTCTTGAAGTCAAGAAAAACCGCGTCTAGCTGGGTCTTTCGATCACCGGATCGTAGTATATCATGTGCAAACAGAGCGAGCTGTGTTTCACAAGATCTTGCCTTCCTAAAACCGTGCTGATATTTACTGAGCAAGTCCTGGCTATCTAAGAAGTCCATCACAGAACTAACGATGATGTGCTCTAGAATCTTGCAAGATATTGAGGTTAGCGAAATCGGCCTGTAGTTTTCTCGGTCGTCTTTTTTCCCGCCTTTATGTAGCGGAGTTATAAACGCTAATTTCCATTCCTTAGGTATAACGCCATGACTAAGTGACTTACTGAAAACTGTTTCGAGATAAGGTGCTATTTCTAACGCTAATTCCTTTAATACTCTAGCTGGTATCTCTTCCGGTCTCGGGGATTTATTTGCATTTATGATTTTGAGCTGTTCTGCTATACCTTTCGCTGATATAAGTATATCGTTCATCTTCTCTTCGCTTGGTTCGGGTGGATCGACCTTCCTTTTCTCCACTTCGGTCGTAAATACGCTTTGAAAAAATGAGTTTAACAAGTTTCCTTTATCAATGCTATCGTAAACTACCTCTCCTTTGTCGTTTCTTAATGGTGCTACGGTTGGGCGTCGATCTTGAACTTCTCTAACATAAGACCAAAAGATTTTGGGATTTTCGTTTAGATTTTCACAGAGAATCTTTTTCTTAAAGTTCATTAATGCCTTGCGCATAATCTTTTTAGTCCAAGTCCGACAATTTCTGTACTTGTTTGAAATTGTATTTATTACCTCCTGTGACATATTATTTTTGGCGCATTTAAGTTTTGAGTGAAGCTTTCTTTGTCTCCTGAGAGCACATCTAACCTGCCGATTATACCACCTAGGTTCTCCATTATCGGTAATATATTTACTTGGTATGTACGTATTTATACCTGTTCTAATTACTGATAAGAAAGCTTTCCAAGTTTCCTCAACGTTCTTCGTGCTTGCTAATTTTCTGAAAGTTGCGTAATCTTTAATAAGTTTCTCTTTAAAGTCCGCAAAGTTAGCATTTTTAAATATGTACACTTTTCGCTTAGGCTTGCGATACTTTACCAATGCTATGTTCAAGATAACTCGGACTAACACCACTGGAGAAAAGCAGCTGTATGCATTGTATTGAATATGATATGCACCACCTGATTGAGGTTACTTCTTTTGTTCTGAGCTCAAGGCCCTAAAATTGTAGGCGTTGATTGAATCAGCACGATATCTTCTTGTCATAGCACATTGTTGCTAAAAAATTTCCTACATTTCTCAATATTTTATAGCTGAAAGTATAATCTTCTGTAAGGCTGGATTTTCTTTTGACTTTTATTAGAATTACATAGTACAAATATGTTACTTCTGCTAAAATATTCAGCAATGTGGTCTCACACACACTATGCTTTTGAAATTTATATTCAGTTTGCATACTATCTATTTATCTATTTGCAATATCTTTCACCCAAAAAACTTACTAGTTCTTGGTAAAGATGCTTGTATGTTATTAATGCTAATGTTAGTTATATTGCTGATGGTAAATGAAAATAGATGTACAAATAAAAAGTTTGTTATAGCAAAACTTCATGCATCAAGTATTCATATATCGAGGTATTACTGTACAAAAAAAATTCAGGAAATGCTGATTACAGTTTGTATTAACATAGGTTGGTCAAATTTGGGGTGTGAGATTCCACATTACTGAGTAAGAAAGAGGTGTTTTGGTGGGCCTAAGAGCTTTGTTTATTAGAAAGCTGACAACACTATTCACAAATAAAACTCTAATAGAATCATTCGTAACTCTCTAAGGTCTCAGGACCCAGTAGAAACTGATGCTTTTAGCCTTAAGAGCCTAAAACATCTGTCTTTTTAAATGAGCTGGAATATTAGCAACTTGTTTGTGGTGGGTTTGAAATGAGAATTTTTAATCTTGAAACATGTTTAAAATTCTCTTTCCTCTTTCACAATATTGCTGGTGGTGAAAAAACTAGAAAGGGGTAACCAACAGTTCACTGATGGTTTTTGCATTGATAGGCTATATCTGTTATCTTAAATTTCATTACTTCTGATATTTGTGCAATCATTTCTTTGTTATTTTAATGTGTCTTTATAAATATTACAGCTACTCCATGAAGAAATCCAGGACTACACTAACTCCAGAATCAAAGCTTGATATTATTCAACAAAATACAGCCCCTCTTTCTTTATGTAAAGCTAGATTTACATATTCACATTACATGGCACTTCTTCAGATTGCATCCCTTATTTTATAGGAGAGCTAGGTGTATGTCCAAGCTTGAATTAAAATATTTCAGATCTATCTACTTCTGAAATGAAAGATATTGGTTTGAATCTTGGATTGCTTGGAATTTACTTAGCGTTAGTTTACCCACTTTAACATATTCTTGGATGAGGCTGATTAAAGAGACTTAAAACTTTGTACACTTACTAATGGAACCATGAGGATATGCTCCTCAGGGCCAGAATTTTGATTTTTGGTAGCGGGGGGGAAGGGGAGGGGGGTGTGTGCCATTTCCCATAAGATAACATGTAAAAATTAATTTTTTGACTTACAGGCTTTTACTCCTTTGCAAATTAAAATTAGAAATAATTGACCTACAATCTTTGAACCTAGATCATTTTAAAGAAAAATAAATAAGGTTTCTTATTCTTATTGTCACATTTTGCCTACAATACAAAATGCTCCTGTTCTAAGTTTAAATCATATTTATTGGAAAAATTAAAGCTTTTTAACGTTATGTTGCCTTGCCAACCGTGTCATTGTTAAACCTCAAAATTGTATTGTCACCTTAATCCTTATATTATATGCATAAGGAAAATGTACTTTGAATGCTTTAATACGAGAGAGAGGAAGAAAGAAAGGAGAGAGACAGAGAGGGTCAAAATTAAATGTTCCATAAATTAAAAATAATTTGAAGCATATAAGAATTGTATAGCGTAGTGAATTTCTTTGTCATACAATTTCTATTCACCCAAAGCTATTTTTTCTCTCTGGAACACTCAATAATGTGAATTATATATTTATTGCTTACTTTTTAGTGCATTTAAAAGTTGGTTTTATTAATTTTTATTTCAATTTGAACTTAAAATTGAATTCATGCATATCCATCATATTTGACAGGCAATTATGCAAGTGTATAATGAAAATGTTCTGTTGAATATATAATTTAGTGCAAAATATTAATATTGAATTCACGCATACCCATCATATTTGATGGGCAATTATGCTAGTGTATAATGAAAATGTTCTGTTGAATATATAATTTAGTGCAAAATATTAAATTTATAATTTATTTGCTGCAATGATGGAAAAATGATTTAGAGGCAGTGTCCGCATAACATACATCCGCGGATACGTACATAATAAATTGGTACCCTATGTTCATACATATGTACATACTGCCCGCTGGTACATATACTCACTCAGGCATGGATAAAGAAAGGTGTGGTTTAGTGAAAAGAAAAGGGCACAGCCAGACACCTGAACCCTCATAGTGAATGGATCTGCTTTTTGTTGTGTAAATATTTTGGTGAGGGCAGCCATTTGAGGTGTTAATAAGCAGTTCTAAGCTAAGATATTGGATCTAATAAATCATTCTAATAAGCATTTGGTTGATATAGTTTGTCCTCATAAAGCTAAAAACGTTTGGAAGAAATTGTTGTTCTTAAGGAAAGTAGAGAGTACCCCTCCAGCCTCACCAAGACCCATGCTCCTGACCCTCATGGCGACTTCAGTGTCATATGCTCCACCATATATCACGCTTGTACAGTGCCGGATTAAGACCATCTGGGGTCCCTAGACACAGACATTTTGGGACCTCCCCTCATAGATTGTAATGGTATTTAAAAACTGTAATATACAGAAAATGTTTTATTCATAAAATATGAAAAGTGAAAAGCACTAATATAGTTCTTACAAGTTTACTTTTCTGATCTTTACGACAGCAAATTTTTGTATAATCAAAGAAAAATGTAATTGTTTGACAAAATCACTTTCAATACATAATAGCTCAATGCATTCAGGCGATCCTGGTGCATTGTTGTCCTTTTTTCATTTTTAATGAATGAAAGTTTTGAAAACAATCTCTCACCTTCACATACCGAACACAGCTTGTTAAATAAATTCTGAAGGCAATGGCGACATTGGGAAAACATTTCTCTAGTAAAATTCGTTTCATGATATTCATGTCCCTAAAGAATTTTCTTCATTTTCCTCTGTTTCTCGGACTTCACTCATCACATGTTTGCGGAAATGGATTAATACATTCTCAAACTCTTCTCCTACGTCATATTGGTATTTCTCAATGAACTTTTTTGAAGCTTTTCTTTTGTCTTCAATATCTTCACTCTTGTAATCAAAGAGGAAAGAGAACACATTATGTACTTGTTCATAGGTGCCATTTCTATGATCAGACTCGCATATTACTAAAAATGTTTGCATCTTGAATTTTTCTATAGGTGTGTATATGTGGTCGGATACAGATGTGCCATGTTCAT
The DNA here is from genome assembly GCA_028673005.1 of Tanypteryx hageni. Classification (NCBI taxonomy): domain Eukaryota; kingdom Metazoa; phylum Arthropoda; class Insecta; order Odonata; family Petaluridae; genus Tanypteryx; species Tanypteryx hageni. The sequence continues at coordinate 239,796,690 of CM054112.1, read as the reverse complement.
CAACTTGCTTTTTATGCTTTACCTTTAGTTTCATCGTAGTCCAATAGTGAGGCTCATTATCTGATTCTGCTTGAATCTTCACTATCATATGTTTAACTTGTTTCTCAAAGTGATTAAAGTCATTGCAAATAACCAGAAGAAACTTGATTAAAAAATTCATATGCTCTACAACAGTCTTGAGTATAAGTCGCTTTGTGTATTAATTCCAAAACATCAGTCCAGAACAGTCAAATAAAGACTTTCCAGTTCACACAATTTAGTTAAAATATTTTTGGCTTCTGCTCGAGTGTTTCAATTTTGATCGACATCATCATGTAAAATGTTGTCTCAATTATACCAATATAATTTGTTTTGAGTGCTTTCACAGTATCATATCTTGCAGACCATCTTGTGTCCGAGAGTGCCTTTACTAGTATCACTTCCTTCTGAATTGTTACTTTAAGGCAGGGGTGGGCAAACTGCGGCCTATGGGCCACATGCGGCCCGCGAGGGTATTTTATGTGGCCCGCGATGCCATTATGAAAGCGAACCGTAATATAAAATAGAGATAATTTCATATTTGTAGCTTAAAATTATGGCCGGAAAACCTTTTCCAGTGATGTTATGGGGATAACATATTATTTATTATGGATTTTCACTAACAGGATCCCTCGCATTACCTCACATTACTTACGATGTGAACCCTAATGTGGCCCGCCGAAGCATTTTTATCTGTTAATGCGGCCTGCCTAAGAAGATGCAACTGTTAATGTGGCCCACCATGTGAAAAGTTTGCCCACCCCTGCTTTAAGGTATCTTTCAAAAGATTCTATCTGTATGTAGAACCTGACAAATTAATACAACCTTTCAACAATTCCAAAGAATGAGACAGCTTCCTCACAAATACTGGCTGGTGTTAGACCAGCAAGATTGGGTGAGCACTGCAGGGTATATATTCAGCCAAAGGATTGCACTCCTTTATTCGACTTTGCACTCCTTGATATTTACGAGACATATTAGCAGCATTGTCATAACTCTGAGAGTGACAATTTCCAAGGCCACAATCAGATAAATATTGAGTTATGACACTTACCAATTCTTTACCTTTATGAGAAGATATGGGTCTGAATTTGCGGAATCTCTCCACAACAGATAAATTGTCTGGATGAACATATCACAGAATAAAAGTCAGTTGGTCTACATGTAAACCAGGAGTGGAATCAACTATTATGCCAAAGTATTTATATTTCTTTACCTTGTCTAAAATTTGCTCCAGGACATTATCACCTATCAGATAAATGAATTCTTCACAAATAGTTGAAGACAGATATGACACATGACCATGTCCTTGATTACCATGTCTTTGTATGTGTGTTGCCAAAAATGGATCATATTTTGCCAACAATTCGAGTATTCCAAGGTAATTTCCATTTTCTACAGAACCGATAAGCTCATTTTGTCCTCTTAGCACTAGTCCTTGTTGACTCAGAAAAAGAATGACATCAATAACATGTTGTAATAGTTTTTGCCAGTACTGACATTCCTGGTCATAAGTTTTGGTGAATTTAGTTTCTATGCATCTTTTCTTGGAACGAATTGACCATGTACGATAAGACTCATTATGACTAACACTATTTTCATGAGATGATAGTCTTGCCAATGTATTCTCCCAGTCATTAAATCTAGTAACAAATTGGTCAGAAAAATAAGAAAATAATTTACACATTCCACAATATACCATTTTGGTTTTTAGAGAGAAAATTACCCAAAAGCAATGAAGTTTTTGCCCATTGACCATTTTTCGCTTGAACATTGATTTAGTAACGCTACGTTGTTTTGAGCCACATAATTGAGAAGTTGATTTCACTAAGTCAGTACATTCGAAATCAATATTTTGAGGAATGTAGCCTTTATGAATGAGATATTCAATAAATTCCTCACTGACTTTCCACTAAGTTGGATCATCACTAAATATTTTCAAACTACTTTGTGCATTATCTTCTTGTAAAACTACATCATCCCATGCTTTATTGGTGGTTGGGACATTCTTTCTCTGTCCTCCTTGGTCAACATCGTCAGTCTCTACTTCTATTGTACCAGGCATTGTCTCCGTTGCAAAATATTGTCTAGGAAGTTGGTCTAGTTCAAATCCCAAACATGTTAGTGGCTTTATTTCTTTAGTAGATGCATTCAGCTTCTTGGCATGAATTTTACGTTTTTCAGCACTGCTAATTGTAAGATGTCCGTTTCATTTTGAGATGGATTAAATATAAAAACGAAAATAAAGGGGGGGATGGCGTAAGGTACGCCAAGGAAACACAGTCATCGTTGGTATCAATCGACAGAGAATTTTATAACGATTACGAATACGCAGCGTAAAAACGAAAATAAAGTGTGGGGAGGGAAAAGGGGAGAGGTCGTAAGATACGCCAAGAAAACACAATCGACATTGGTATCAATCGACAGAGAATTTTATAACGATTACGATTACGCACCGTAAAAACGAAAATAAAGGGAGGTAGGGAAAATGGGGGAGGGCGTAATATACGCAAAGGAAACACGGTCCACATTGGTATCAACGACAGAAAATTCTATAACGATTACGATTACGCAGCGTAAAAACGAAAATAAAGTGGGGGGACGGCGTATGGTACGCCAAAGAAACAGTCGACATTGGTATCAATCGACAGAGAACTTTATAACGATTACGAGTACGGACCGTAAAAACGAAAATGAGAGGGGGGAGGGAAAAGGAGGGAGGTTGTAAGGTACGCCAAAGAAACTGTCGACATTGGTATCAATCGACAGAGAATTTTATAACGATTACGAATACGCACCGTAAAATCGAAAATAAAGTGGGGGGAGGGTGTAAGGTACGCCAAGGAAACGGCCGACATTGTTATCAACCGACAGAGAATTTTATAACGATTACAAAGCGTCAAAACGAAAATAAACGGCTTGATGGAGAGGGGAAGGAATAGAGGGGAGGGCGTAAGGTACGCCAAGGAAACACAGTCCTGCACTTTAAATGTTCTGGACTCAAGTAGGCGATTTACAGATGGATGTTAACATTAACAAAAGAAACTTGTAGATTTCCCGGATGCCGTCAAAAAGATAATCAAATGGAGAGTACGTTTTACGCCAAAAGATGATTAAGATTCACGGAAGGACCTAAATGATTTAACGCTAAGTATAAATTTTCTAGTATAGAAATATGATGTATTACTGAAAACATTAAATAGTTACAATAAAAATATTGATGATCTAAACCTTATTATAGTACAACTAAGAGATGAACTAGGTACGTGAAAAACATCACACTATTATCAATTTAGAAAACAAGGAGAATAGATTAGATCGAGATTACTTAGATAAAACTTTAGGTATTGTGTGCATAGTCTAGGATCTGAAAGAAATATATATTAATGGTATAGTTAATAATATTGTTAATAAGTTAGAGAGAGAAACTTTTAGTAAAAATTATATTGACGATGTGTATGTAATTAAAAATCGCTGAGCAGATAACAAAAGCAAAATCGTGGTAAGTTTCGCTTCAAAGAACATTAAAGATATTTGCCGCAATAACCGAAAACCATTAACAGATGACGATATTTTGAGCATTAATACTACCTAATAGCAGATTTTATCTAAATGAGGCCTTAATTTATAGATTTGAATTTACACTCACAGGAACAAGTCTTTTAATGTCCAAGCTGACTCCAGTGTCACACGATGCCCGACTATTAGCTTCTATCTCTAGAATTTGTCTTGATTACGGTGAATTTTTTATTTTATTGAAATTGTGACACTCAATTGTAAGAAGTTTCACATTGAATCTGATTATACATATTATAATTTTGGAAATTTGGGAAAATTATTTAATATTATAGGAACTAAAAATGTCGGCACAGTAGCTATATTAATAATTTTAATTCACTTTATTGATTCTGTCACTACAGGGTGTTCCTGAATTATACTGACAAAATGATATGGGTTGTAGGGCGGCATGCCTGATGAGTGAAACACCCAGTCCCTGTGTCCAGAGCAGTTTCCTGTTTGAGCTACGAGGTGAAAAATCTCGTACCTAAGCGCCCAGTGTTAAGGCAATCCTTGTGCTTTGCACGCCACCTGTGATGTGCTGCCTTGGTGCATGGTGAAATGTTTTGCTCACTCTGTTTACTTAGTACTGCCAGCAAGAATGAGTGTACAGATTGTGGATGGTGTATTCGGTGGCACGTGTGTTTGCCGAGTTAGAAGAAAAAGAAATTGGAACTTCGGGACGTAACAGCATGTTTTATTAATCCACAATTACCATACTGAGCACGGGTCAAGATTCATTAAAGGAGGTGCTTGAACTAGCGGCCGCCAACCTGCAAACACAAGGATTGCCTCGTTCGTTTGAAAATTTCCGCTGTGTTGTGCATTGAATCACAAGCAGCCAGGATGTGAGGGAAAAGGTCCACCTCTTGACCGACTGCATTTTCATTCATGAGGCTCTTGATGTGACCCCAAACAAAAAATGTGCTTAGGTACAAAATTTCTCACCTCGTAGCTCGAACAGGAAACTGCTCCGGACAGAGGGACCGGGTGTTTCGCACATTGGGCATGCCGCCCTACAAACGATATTGCCTCTAATTTTTCATGACGTGTGTGGAAGAAATTTTCCATGTGCAACTTTTTCGGAAATTTCAGATAATTGTGCGCCCTTTTCTGTGGCGCCATTTTTTTTCTCGACAGTCAAAAAAGGTAAATAATTGCATCTGGGTATATTAAAATAAAACAAATGGAGAAGTTAGGACAGTATGATATGATGTACGCTAGGGCACTGGAATTAGAACATAAGAAGTCTAATGGAATTCGTGGTAAAGGAATTATGAATACGGATGGGAAGATAGTCTCAGAAACAAAGGATGTAGCACAGGTATGGGAAGAATACATTAAGGAACTATACTGCAAGCAGGCAGGATCAGCAAAAATAGAACTGGAAGATGAGGAAAACATTGAAGAAGACAACTTAGGACCAAGTATTATGGAGAGCGAAGTAGAAAAAGCGATAGTGGAACTAAAGAAAGGGAAAGCCACAGGCAGCAATGATAAGACAGGGCAGCTGCCTATTGCCGACCATATTCAATATATATGGAGAAAGTCTAATGTAAGAAGCGTTAGAAGACACAGGAGATTTCAAAATTGGAGGAAGGATTATAAGAACAGTAAAATACGTGGATGATTAAGTACTTCTAGCAAGAAAGGAAGAGGAACTCCAGAAAATTATAAATAGACCAGTAATAACAGGTAGAAAATATGGTATGGAAATAAATACAAAAAAATCCAAGGTCATTCAAATATTGGGCAAAGAAGAAAATCTGAACATAAGTATTGGAGGAAAGCCTTTAGAACAAGTTTCAGACTATAAATACCTTGGAAGCATCATAACAAGAGAAGCAAAATGTATGGATGACATCAGGACTAAAATAGGAAAAGCAAAAGCGGCTTTCAGAAGAACAAAACACTTATTTACAGGGAATATAAGGGAAGATATCTGCAAGAAGTTCATAAAAGGCTATGCATGGAGTATAGCTTTGTACGGGGCAGAAACATGGACGCTAAGGAAAAATTACATCAAATACTTGGAAAGCTTTGAAATGTGGACTTGGAGGAGAATGCTGAAGATAAAATGGACAGATAAGATGAACAGGAGAGAAGCAAATGATTATACAGGCTATTAGAAAGAGGAAGGCAAACTGGGTTGGACATTACCTGAAGAGAGAAAGAGTATGATTAAAGACGTGTTAGAAGGAAAACTAGATGGAAAAAGGGAAAGAGGTAGGAAAAGGTTTCAGCTAATGGATGATTTGAAAGGGAATGAGAATTATCAGATATGAAGAGGACAGCAGAAAATAGGAGAATATGGAGAACCAGGTTTAACCACAAATAATCACGAACCTATCTACGGACAGACTACCTATGACGATGATATTAAAATTGTTTATTTTTGGCATATACAGAGTTTTTATGACTAGTCTGCAATGCTGCACAGTAGTGTGCACTTTTTTATTTCACAATAATCTATCTATAATTCTACAAATATTTGTACGCACAAATTTTGCTCATGCGCGCTGGCCTTGCAGACCGTGTATGCATGCACACAAGCACAGCTTAGAAGGAACATTGCCTACAACCCTTATCATTTTGTCAGTATAATTTAGGAACACCCTGTATAACCTTAATCACTATTAAAGAATAGGTACTTTTTCTACTTCAATGATTAATAATTCTCTGCAAATAAGACGTACATTTTCTGATGACAAAACAACGCCTGTGCAATGACAAACATATCGTGTGACCAGGTGACTACGTCCGAAATGACGATTAGGAACACAGCAGTGTTGCAATCTTTTTTTGGGTGACCCAGCACTAGTTTACTCGGATGGTGATTTTTTGACCATGTGGCCACCTATTACTGTTTCCATTGGATCTATTTCCTGCGTTTTTTCCCGTCCGAACTCGGACTCAGTTTGTAGACTATTTAGTGCCAACATTAAGGGGTTACAACAATCGTTTGTTACAAACTGTCCTAAATCCCTGCACGTATCCCCTACTAATACCTTTGACTCTTATGGAAAAACCTGCTTTGATTCACATCGCAACTTTCTGGAATGCATCCCCTACGTAAATAAGGGGGTATAACTGTACTAATCTTCAGTGCCTCCTATATATGAAAAGGACTATTTTATTCAAATCATTTTTTGAATGGTCACCTGAGGATTGTATGATAAATATCCATATTCTTGATTTAAATTACCTATAGCAAGGTTTAAATTTGTTTCACTAATGAAAACAAAAATATATCAAAAACTGACAAAATTCAGCTATATATATCTTCAACTACTTTACAGATTCATGCCTTTCAAATGAACCACCAATGTTTTCATTGGCTTAAATGACATTTAAATTATCCAAGAACATAGCTGCAATTTACATGCATTCAGTTTTTGAGTTACTTTATCTTGTGCTAGAAATTTTCTTTTTTGAACCAATTGAAGGGGCTATAACTCTTCATAGAAAGTACATAGTATATTCTCTTTCATTTATGAAATTAAGAGCATTTCAAATAAAATACAAAGGAATATTCGGATAAAATTTTATTTGCTTCAGACCCTCAGTTAAAAAATGTCATCGACTTAAAAATGCAGATGAAATAATTTTTAGATCTGTGTGAATATCATTTACAATAATGTATACATCAATTAAAATCAAATTTAAATACAAATAATCTACAAAGTGCTTCTAGGACTAATTGAAGCAATTATTCAAGTTTTCTTTATTCAATTCATAAAATATAGAATACATAATTTCAATACTGAAAAGGAGGAATGTTCTGTAGGACAAAATATTCAACAATACTGTACAACTGCTAAAATATAAAAGTAAAAATTTATTATAAATAACACCATATTGAAAAATCTTCATGTGAGAATAAAGCTACACAGTGTAATAAAAGTTTTTAAAGCGTATTTGTCTCACAAGAAGTTACACACTGTATATATACAATTTCTGCAGAAATGAAGTATTCTTATATATTATTCAATTGATAGTCCAATTTTTCTCAAAGAGCTTTAATTCTTATGATTACTTATGCACAAAACTCCACAGTAGTCTTTTGGTAGCAAGATTAATCATTTAAAATGTAATACAAATCAATAAGGCCAATAATTATTAGTTTGTTCAATAATCACTTGTTAACCTTTCAGTTTCATGGACTTCAGTACACTGCAATATATTGCAAATGAAGGCAAGCATGGTCACTGTAACTACCCTAAGGCCATCACAGTAATCATTAAATTAACACCATATTGTTTTCATAAATGACTGTTATTATTAATACAACTCTTGCACACTTTTGTTATTTTTCACATTATTATGCAAGAAAAACATAACAACATTGACCAATTCCAGTAATATTAGCAGACTAGCCCACTGCCAACACACAGCACAGAGAAGTTTGCCATTACTGGCCCAGCACCATTTATCATAACTTTCCTTGCACTAAGCATCACATTATTTAATAGGGATAGCATTTTCATGCAAATTGATTCTAAAGAATTATTGACTACTGCTTTATCATAAAGCACTACATTATTATATTCAAATAAATATACATTTAAGTGACTAAATGCATTGATTTTAAAAACCTATATACAGTGTAATTTACGAATTGATGATAGTATGACCCGCTGATACAATCTTTCTCATTTACTCCAGATTCAACACTTTGTACAATAAAAGACTGGTTTAAACTTCAATAATACTTCTTTGCCCACAGCATATTACAAGTGTTCAATTGAGATCAACAGAGATTATTATTATTAAAGCAATAAAATTATATATACTTATTTCATAAACATTAAAAAATTAAGTTAACATATGATTAAATAAATGAACTATCAAAGTTATTAAAATAGTTGCCATCATAGGCATCTGCTGGGGGAGGGGGTGGGGCAGTTGCCCCTCTCTGGATCAGACCTGTGTCAAGGGCCACTGATGTCAGGTTAGGTCAGAGGATTAACACGGTCATTTTTCTGAGGTCAGGCAAGCAGGTGGGGGCCCTCTGCAATATGCTTAAAACAAACCACTAAAATATTATGTCAGCCAAACCCGACTGACTGTGAGAGCTTGCCTATCCCCTTGTCCCCCCCCCCCTGAAAAAGTTCCAGCGGATGCCCATGGTTGCCATATTATCAAGACTTTCTTTCAAAGAGTATTATTTTATCCATTACATGGTGTCCAGAAGTAGCTTACATGACTTCAATTGTTTATTTTTAACCCCTCTGTCTTTCAATCAAAACTGGTCCATGTATTATATATAATGTTGACTGAGCGCAGGATTAATTATGTTCATGTACTGGACCAGTACTGACTATATGCAACTGCTAGCTGGTTATGAAAATCAAGTTTTGCTGTAGCACTATAGCCCATATAAACCACCCCCTGCCAGCCTTTCTCAGGCCAACTATGTTTATTTGCTAAAAAGTTCATTTTCATTCAGAGAAAATGAATGGAAATTTTAAAATTGATCCCAAGCAAGACTGACACATTTATGTTGGAATTCTGTACATTCTTGACAGATATATAATATCCAGCAAGCATGAAACATTGCATATATTATAAAGAATGTTATTAGGCACACAAACAACTTACTTGAACATTCAGCACTACCTTCTTATCACCAAACTATCAATCACCAAAACTACAGCCTTAAACAAAGACTTAAACATCTTTGCACATACATACCATTCTCACATTCGGAATTCAAATAAATTTCAAAGATAAATTAAAATTTAATATTGAAATTTGGTATAAAAATATGGATTAAATTAGTAAAATATACTTCAATTATTAAAAGTTTTAGAAGAATGCTGTGACAAAATAACCAAAATTAAGATTTAAAAAAATAAGAAAAATGTTGCCTAAAACAAGTTATAACAAAGAGAGAATTATGAAGCGTGCATAATTTTCCATAAAAACTTTCTATACAATTGTGATGTCTGTACACAGGTAAATAAAAAGAAGTACTAGCAACAAAGTTTTGGTACGAATCATTTTCACATTTTATATAAAGATATAACCATTGCTGTGAAAAAATATTTTCTTGGGCCATGATCATGGAGGTAATGTTTTTTCGTATTTTTTTTGGCAACATAGGTGACTAGCCCTCACTTAGAGAGGTTTTTGTTTGTGTTAAAAGCTGGTTTGGTCTTCATTTAAATGTAAATTATTTGTCACTACACTATTATTGAATCGATACAAATTTTACTTCCGCAGATGATCAATAATTTCCAATATAATGGCACATACCTGTCTTCAAGCTTCCAAATTTCAGCAATACAACTTCTTAACAATGTTACAAGAGTCAAAAATGCATGATGTTTTAATCAGATCCACTACCCACAGTTAAGCAGCAACTGGCCCTCGCCCCATCTCCACCACACCTTCGATCTCCCTGGTTGTGTAAATGTACAGCATCAGCTTGGAGGTGAGGCCTGCCGAGGCCAGCCTCCAGTTTAGCCCAGCGCTCAACTGCAAGGGCAAATGCTGCCTCGACATTCGTGGCATCTCGAGCACTTGCCTCCACGTAAGGTAGACCACCTTTAGCCTTGCACCACTCCTCTGCCTCCTCTCTTGACACCTCCCGTCTTGCCCTAAACTTTCCACCATCTTCACCAGTGGCAGCATTCCCCATTCCTTTTGTACCAGGAATACCGACTTCCCCAAAGTTACCCCTTCCCGTTTCGCCTAAGAGAAAGGATATTTAAAAGATTTATCAAGCAGTAAGTGTGAAAATTTCAAGCACAGATATTCAGCAGAGGACTGTATTTTTTTACCTATCCCATTTTTAAATTGAATGTTTTTGTGGTTAATAAAAGCAAACAAGACAAAATTGAGATTAAAGTGCAACATTTCAGAGAACTGAGATGAAAAATTATCCAAGGCTTAATACAGATCACAACCAGCACAAGATTGTATACTCTACAATCATTCTAATGTAAATGAAAGCAAATTTTTGGAGAAAAATTTTCTCAATTAGAGTATAGGGAGGAGGGTCACATTTTAAGGTTTCACTTTCTTACAATTTTACTTCCATAGATACTCCCTTGCAATACAAAATAAATTATTCATACAGCTAATGTAATATAAAAGGTTAGTTTGAAAAACTAATCACACTTCAGACAAAAGATTGTGTAAATATAATTATTTTATTCCTTCGATTGGCTTATTTAAATAAATTTTACGTGCATAAATCAGCGTTTTGGATGGTAGCAAATTTGCTCACACATGTGTTCATTCTTACAAAATTAAGATAATTAAATTTTGAAAAAGACTTGCACATAACATGCACAAGAAACATCACTGACAACTCAAAATTTTAAACCAATGGACTAAAACAAGATTTTTTGACTTGTGATCCTTTTCATATGATATAATGATAACAAAATAAATTCTTACCTTGTTCTGCCTTTGGTTGCCCGACTACACTAGTCACAAGGTCTGCCTTGTTTCCTACCACAAGAAAAGGGAAGGCACGGTTGGGTGGTTCATCCTGCACATCAGCATAATGCAGAAACTCGGACCGCCAGAGAGGTAAATGCTCAAAAGATGCTCTGTCGTCAAGAGCAAATGTCAACAAGCAGATGTCCGAACCTCGATAAAATGGTGTACGTAAGCTCTTGAAGCGTTCCTGTCCAGCTGTATCCCAAATCTTGACAAATTATGAAAATGCCAAAATATATATACTTCTTTAAAATATTTTTTAATATTAAAAAACCTATGAAAATAATATAGTTGTATAAGGTTAGTACTTAGGTAAATTAAAAGGGAGAAATTATTCTGTAAAAATAAAATGTACTGTGAAATTCTTTGGTGGAAAAATTCTTAAAATTGGAAATCAAGGAAATTTAAGAGATAAGAAACACCCACAAGCAGTGTCAGTCAATCAGGAATATGACCAAATACATCCATGGGGTGGTGAAATGTAACGTGTACATAAAAAAAAATTGTCTTTGGAAACAAAACTTTCATACATATCTAATATAAATGGGGTGGCAAATATTTAAATCCATCACTGCCCACAACAATGAATAATAACCCATTCCATTTAAAGACAAATGATTTAAAGAAATGACTATGCATAAAATTATTTTGGCTTTGATATACAAGATAAACATCAAACTCTTTATAACCAGGTCATTAAGGGAAGTCAAAACAAGAATTTCCTTACTACCTGTAAAGTGTATGTTTCTCCTCCAATTGTTACATCTCTATTCAGAAACTCCACACCTATTGTATGAAAGGATCCCTCATCAAAACGGTTGTGGACAAATCTATTCATCAAACAGGATTTTCCAACTCCTCCATCTCCTAGAATCACCACTTTAAGAAGGGTATTGCTTCCTCCGATTCCTGTAGCGCACCTTGTTATCACCTGCCCCGTACCACTGGAACCCATGGTGCTCATTCAGAATGATGTGGCAGGTAACAACCGCCACACTATAGAAAAATGAATTATTGTTTATGGCAAAAACAATTATAATTTCTTTATCATGTCTCGAAATATAAAGTCCGCAACAAAGAATAATATATTCAGAGTATAATTTTACAATGATAACTAACATTAGAATTTTAATTTAAATATAAATTCATGTTGACACTAATATGATAAGCTGTAATACTTATTAGGACAACTTATTTTTTATATCATTGAAAATCCGATTTCTCGAAAGACTCGAAACAAGGATGTTCAACGCACATTTAGAATGTGAGTAGGCGAAGAGTATCCCTCGATAAAACAAAATATCTACTTAAAAATAATTTCGCTATCGCACTGACTTCGAAACCAAATATCAACATCTGATTTACTCATCACCGACCGCATCCAGTGACGGTGACTCATTTCAGTGATCTTGGGTTCAAGCAAGAAAACAAATTTGTTTGAAGAGATGTAGCCAGCCACGCCCAAATAAACGTTGTGGATAAAAAACTGTGAAAATTGTAAAATTTTAGTGGACAACTTACCTTAAATACAGGCATAAAATAAAGATATCTCATTGCGCCAACTTAACACACCGCTTCAAAAGTTTCGCATTAATTTATTTTATTCGCAATAACATTAGTGATTAAGAAACATATGTGAATGGTTATAATTTACTATCCATATGTTATATTAAGGATTGTGGCAAACAATCATGCACTGTAACTCTTTCATAATGTGACGTTGGGAGGTGAAAGGCAATCAGCTAAGGTTAACTCCAGTTTATATTTTTTCCAATGAGCCAAACTTGTGCCGCACCTTAACATCATAATACAAAATATTTCGATAAAAATTAATTTAAAGTTACCTGCTAACAATTATGATCCTTCGAATTCCATTACTTATTCAATAGCGATAGCAACATATTTAGTAAATTATCACAAAAACTCATCTCTGGCTTGCAGACAACATCTCGAATAGAACAATTCGATTATGAAAGTCGATAGTTGACAATTGCTCTTCATTTAATTTTTTAAGATTTATTTTCGTGTAGAAATTATTTTTTTCACGTATTAACATTTAAAATTTATGTAGACGAAATCACTCGGAGATGAAATCTTAGTATATGCGAAAATTACTTAATTGTATCATAAGGATCATAAGATAAAGCCATCTCTTAACAGGCTTACTAACTACTCATAACGAAAACATCGAAGAAGTAAATTGTTATAGCGAAATGTCATAATGTTGTAAATAGTAAGAGAGAACCATATGCTACATTTACAAGATGAACGTTAATAGGCGGTAAGACGTAAATATATTCTAGAGTATATTCCTACTGAAGCGCTTGGTTTTTGTTACAGTTTTAGAACTTTTTATTTTTATTCTTTATCGCATTAAATTTCTTTAAAAGTTGATATTATGGAAAATATTTAAGTTAAGGAACATAAGTGAGAATTTAAAATGCCCGTAAATTTGTCGACTATTAAACTGTAGAGTTTCAAGTCTTTCTAAATTTGATTAATGATAAAATGGTTAATTTCTTCGAAGATATTCCAAAATCTCCTTTTTAAAATTGGAAACTTTCAAAAAATTGTGATTTACAAATAATAAATGAATTGCAAATATTCTTTCAGAAGATGTTCAAGTCTTGAAATACAAGCACCAACCCTCGTCTTCGATCGTGATTCTTAGTGAATGTTGTTATACTATTTTCTATTTCACTTCCGAGAATAAATAATATGCTACTAAAGCGATAAAGTACTGAGAATTTGAATTGTCTATGCAGTTGGCTTAATGTTAATTGTATCATTTAGTAAAAAACAAAAATTCGGAATGGAATAACCTTTGTGAAGTCTGAGACGGAGGCAAGTCACCAAATAAACTTCGAGCTCGCTATATAGATTTACGAAGAAACATTTTTTATTTCACCTACCAAAGAATAGTTTGTTTCTGGTTCGATTCACTTAATGCAGGTTCTTATTTCTGATTATTTTAAACGTTAGCCGGCAAAATGATATTCTAAGAATATGAGGTACATTTATTGAATAAATGTATTAAAATTTTATAATCTATAGGAGCAATTTTTAGAACACGACAGAAAATGAAGAAAATTTAATGAACCATTAAGAAATACCTCACGAATCTAACTTGCCCTTCTTTGATATTATACGAAATTTCTCAGTCAAACTTGAATGTTTTATATGTTTTTATATTTTCAGTTTTGGTCCAGTACTTGTTAAAGTATTATCCTTTTCCTCGCATTATGTTCAACCGTTAAATTTTCAGGTTAAATGTTTAGATGGCAGGAGTACTTCAGTTTTAAGTCTGCTACAAAGCCGAAAATTATTATAGAATAAAATTAAATTATAAAATGAGACATTTATCCATAAATTATTTTATATCAATCATGCCTGCCACAAACACCATTCTTACATAGTTTGGGTTAATGATAGCAAAAAATGACTAGCACAAAACATCCAAATGAGAAATGTTTGCTTCTTAAACTTTTTAGTGTGTTTGCCAAACAAGATTGCCTAATCATTCCCTTCGGGAATGTAGGTACAGTATGTTTACCTTCTGAAGTTAGGGAAGCATTATATAATAGCCTGCATGGTTTTACTCAGTAAAAGTATGATGATGATGATGATTTTATTCACCCAATGGACATGATTAATTCATGTATAAGATGTGAAAATGGATAGATTAGCAATAAAATAAAGCACAAATTGACATAATTGATTCAGTTATAATGTAAGTAAAAAGAATATTGTATATTTCCAATATACAAATTTATTGCGACCGGTTTCGCTTCTTACAGCCTCATTATTCAGTTATAGTTGGCACTATATGACTCCAATGTCACTCTCTTGAATATTCACTTGTAACTGTTAAATGCTATTGGATTATATACTGGAATACTGCTAATGGAATAAATATAGTGAAATGTTATTTTATAAATTAGGTTCATATATTTGTAATACATGTTAGTTTTTCCCTTATGAACAGGTGGAGTTGCCCATCGGCAGCTCTTAGAATGGCTTTGACTGATTTCATTTGCTAAGTAAATATCAATGAGGAATTTTATGATGGCTCAAACTCTACAGAGGCATTAATGAAATGCCGGACTGCCATCATTGAAGAGCCATTCCATGTAAGACGATGCTTACGTTTGTGCTATACATGATAGAGAATTGTTCTTTTTGAAAAGTATATTTGAAGATATCATGGCAATGGATGATGTTTTAAATTCCTATATTTATTCATGTACGAAATAATCGTAATTAATGATTTTGATTCAGTTAAGTTCTTTAAATCATCCTTATCATAAAAAACTTGTTTATTGTTAGGAATACCATTTTTTATTTAAAATTTAGTTTGTCTAATTAAAACAAATAACAATTTAATTTCTGGTAGTTTTTTATAGTGCTGCGGATACATAGATAATATTTATGAGCAGAAAATAAATTTCTGAAAAAATTAATAATATGCTTATTTAAGTAGAACTTTTCATTTACCTGAAAATCCTGCCAGCAATACTATAGCAGAGAAGTTTGGCATGCAGGGGAAAGACTGAAACACACATAGTATCATAATTATAAAATAATAATTTAAATTATGTGCCAAATAATGAATATGTTGCATTTATTACTGTACATGATTTCAATCCACCAACAAAATTTTTATATCAAAGAACCTAGGTACTTTTGACTTGCATATTGCCTCTCCTTCACTTTTGGTGCCTTGAGTGATCTCCCTGCTAAATTCCCTTGCTATGGCACTGGATGAAAGTGATTTTTATGCTTTGACCAAAGTTTGTATTAGGTAAATATATTACAGTTCCTTGTTCGTCCATTCAATCAGGGTGGATAGATTTAATTTCCTCTACCTCTGCATTGTAGCTCCAGAGATATTTTATTTCCTCAAAATAGGTGATAGATTGAATTAGTAAAATAATGTGAATTTCAGATTTATTTTTCAGTTTTCTTGCATTTTCGCAATTTTAAATTATATTTATTTTTTATCATTTTCAAAGGAATGGATTATCAAATATTTTTATTCAGGGCTGTTAAGTAAAATTGGTTGGTTTCCATAATAACTAAAAATAATTTGTCTGCCTAATGTCTTAACTCAGTGGTACCCAATGTTTTCGGTTTGAGAGCCACATAGCCCATTTCTGCTGTATTCACTGACTACACACAGTTAAGCATGAAAATGAAGAATAATTTAAGGAAACTATAGATTTAAGTTCAGGTTGATATTACCTAATTAGTTTTAAATGCATTTATCTATTTTGGAGAAAGAGAGAAAATAATGATATATATTGTTTTTACAATTCTATGCAGTACAAATTCCAAAACTAAGAAATATCGGAACACTGGACATTTGAAAATCTGCGCAGGACATTAAGGTTATAAAATTCAAGAAAAACTTATTTAATAAAAGTTCAAGTTCATGAAACAACTTAAATTTCATGAAATTAAAAAAAAAACGTTATAAAAATAGTGCAACAAAATCTTCCTCTATTAAAAATCTAATCAATAGCAGCTCAAACCCCAATGACGAGAAGTAAATTATGATCACACAGCCCTTGCCTGTATGTATTACTTTGTAAGTAAAGAATCGTTTTGGTAAGGAAATAAAATTATTCTACAGGGTGATTCAAAAGTCACACAACCCAGCATTTAGGTGTCTCACGAAAACAGTCAACCAGTCGTGAAGTCATCGTCTTATGAGAGACATGAGCATCAGGATACCTCTGCTGAAATTCTTCTTTCACCTGTGCATACGACTGAGTTGTGAAATAATGTTAAATTATGACCATCTGCTGTGCCTGGGAAAACGAAATGTTGCTCCCCCTGCAGAAAAAGCACTATGGGTGCTGGATGGGACATGTGACACTACCTGTCGGTGACTGTGAGGCATCGCGACACACAGGTGATACCAACTGTTGCCCGCAGGAAAAGTTCCATCACCTAGTCACAGATTACCAGACACCTGAATGTTGGGTTGCGTAACTTTTGAATCACCCTGTGTATTTTAATATTCCATTTTATTTTTTTACTTCTCATGAACTTTATTTGATAATCTATGGTTATTTTAGTTTGCTCATACAGTCAAACTCAGATATAACGAGCGCCACGGGACCGTCTAGTTTTGCTCGTTATAGCCGTTAAACTTAATATCCGTGAAGGCAAAAGCATGCATGCGTATGGTGAAATAAGACATAAGAAGTAAAAGTGAATATATAATCAGAAAGTTTATTTAGTAAATTTATGGAAAAACATAAAAATGAGAATAAACTAGAAAATTTAAAATAAACATTTGTACATATAAAATTTACTCACAGCTGCATCCTTAATCACTCCCCTTTTTAGAAAAATAACTTTGAATGGTAGCCTGTTTCATAGATTTCACTTTGAAGTCTCTTAAGTTTCCTCTTATTACACTTATTGCACTAAAAACACCATCAGAAATGTCAATGTTTTAAAAAAAATCATTTAATGTTTCCACAGCATCCTGAGCTTGAGAGTAAGTTGGCACGGCTTTCGTCGGGATTGTGTCTTCGACACATTCAACAATGTCTTCATCACTGTCTGCTGTGTTTTGTACTGTCTCTATTATTTCACTCTCCGTAGGAATTCCACTGGTAATCAAATCATCATCAACATGAACAAAATTGTAAATGTCATTTACATGGTCAAAACTCGCAATTCCATTTTCTTTAAGCCATTCTGACAGAGGTAGATCATCTTTTTCAACGTTATGGTTATCAATCGAAAATTCTCCCGATATTAAACCAGACTTCCGAAAACAGTTTATGATCGTTGTAGGTGAAACATTGTCCCATGCATCTGTCATCAAATGAATTGCATCCAATACAGAGACGTTGCCAGCTAAACCTCTTTCCCTCCTTTCAATCAACTGTAGAACAAAAAATCGCTTGAAATGGCCTTTAAAACTTTTAATTATCCCCATGTCCATTGGCTGCAAAATAGAAGTCGCATTTGGAGGCAAAAGCACCAGTTTTACATTGGATAACTCCTGCATATGTGGGTGCGCAGGACAGTTATCGACAAGGAGTAGAATGTTTCTATTTTTCCTCCGTAACTCGTTGTTCCACTGACTTACATATTTCTGAAAAATATTGGAAGTCATCCATGCCTTTTTATTAGCTGCATATTCAACGGAAAGCTTCTTTACATTATTGAAACAACGCGGCTTTTGTAACTTACCAATAACAAAAAGTTTTTTTTTGTCACTCCCATTCATGTTTGCGCACATTAAAACTGTTAAACAATTCTTAGGTCTTTTGCCACCAACACATTTGTCACCTTTGAATTTAAACGTTGCATCAGGCATCATGTTGTAAAACAGTCCAGTTTCGTCGGCATTGTAGATGTCTTCTTCTCTGTAACCTTTTCGACACTCCTCCCAAACACTTTTCACCCATTCACTTGCCGTTTTTTAATCTGCTGACAGGGCCTCTCCACTGACTTTCGCATAAACAATGTTATGCCGATTTTTAAAACGATCGAGCCACCCATTATTGCATGTGAAGTTTTTATGTCCTAACTGTTTTGCAAATTTATCTGCCTGTACCTTTAAAATGGGGCCGTTGATGGGGAAACCAGCATTTCTCTGCCTCTTAAACCACTCCAGAAGTGCTTGATCAACAGTACCCAAGTCGCACTTCCTCATTTTCTTGTTCGTTGTTAGGTTGTTCTCTAGTGCAGATAAAATTGCTTCTTTGTTTTTCCATAAGGTTGAAACCGTAGACGACAATAAATTAAATTTTTTGCACACTTCAACATTTTTTTCACCACGTTCTAACTCTCGAATAATATCAACCTTTTCTTGAATAGACAGACACTTCCTTTTATGTACGGACATGTTACTCGTTCAAGGGCAAAATCTCAACTGATTTTTGTGATCAACGCTACGAACTTTCTTTGCAAACTGCGGGCATACCAATTCCAGGAAGAGTTAATGAGGAGACGGATTAAATCTGGGATTTCCCATCTTTACGTGGGAAAGGGTGTTGGGTGCATTCGGCTGAGCGACGGGGGCGGGCGCCATTGTACATGGCCTTAGCCCCTTACCCCCCTTCCAAACACAACCTCCTGGCTGTAAAAGAGCTGGGGGTTGGGAGGAGAGGACAAAGGACCTCCGCGGGTGCCACTGTACCTGCAAGTTGGGAATTCTTGGTTTGGACGAAGGGATTATTTTTTAACAACAACGCCGCGGTCTTTAACCTCCCCGAGGGATAGGGTGTAGAGGCTGGACTCGAGAACACAAGGTTACATATCTTGGGTCACTATGAGGATTGAAGGGGCTGACCGCCACCGCGTTTGAGACAGTGAGAAGTGGTCGAAGTTTGCTCGATATATCCGTGAAGCGTGCTCGTTATATACGTGAAATATTTGTATGTAAATACTCGTAAACTTATCTTGGAGGTAGCATTTGCTCACTATAGCCGTGACCTCGTTACAACCGTGCTCGTTATAAACGAGTTTGACTGTATATTGTCTATAAACCCAAAAATCCAACAACCAGTGACCTTGAATTTCTAAGGTTTTACTATATTTTCATTTTATGTTACATCTTGTTCTTTAACTGTTCAATTATAATTCATGGCAGGCCAGGTAAAAATCACTCAATCGGTCAGATGTGGCCTGCGGGCTGTAGTTTGGGCACCAGTGTTATAGGTAGATTTTTACCATTGCATGTATTTACATAATTCCTTTTGCTTTGTGTCTAATAATTCAAACTTGATTGAGAACTTAATGATTATTTAAGTATTTATTACAGTTACAATTATGGAGTGGGCATGGCTTATGGGATGGCTGTTAATAGTATTAGGATCTTTGGCATCTGGTGTGGTGGTAACCCTGCTAGTTGAGTGGTACATCTTCCAGAAGTACCTCACCACCCTTCCTCCTGTTCTGGAAGAAAATACTGACTTACCTGCATCTGAATTTGCAAGCTTATCAACCTACAATCTGCCTGAGGTACCTAGAAGATTATGTATCGTAAAAAAAGTTTTGGCTCATTTCTTATGAAGGAAGTCTCATGTTTGCATAGTAATTAAGTATAATTGACAATAACTGAATGAGGACATTTTAAATTAGTACTTTTCCATGGCAAATTTTTAGTAAAACAATATTAACATGCTGGGAAACTTGCATGCATTGGCACTTATTGCATTAAATATTTCCATATTATAATATATATGTTGTTGTTCTTGCTATATGACTAATTGCATTTTGTCATTGCTGAATGCATAAATTTTACAGATACTTGCACATTTGGTAGCAAAATTTTAATGTTATATAAACCAATATTCATTGCCGTCAATGATATAAAGTTATTTGCCATAATGGTTGGTAGATGGAATTTTTTAATCATGATTATTTGCCATTTTCCATTTGTTTTAAATATTATAATAATATAATACTTTGTTTCCATACCCTTTGTCAAAAATACCACAAAATAGCCTTAAAATATTTTCAAATTAGTAAATCAATGCCCAATTATTAATTTCTATGCTTTAAACTCTTTGCGTTTACTTCTGCAGAAAAAGGATGCAATCAGTCATTTTTACCATCTCTAAGCTGTATTCCACTATTTAATTCATCTTAGTTTTTCATTTAAATTGTATTAATGTGCATTATATATTTTTTTAAACTAAAGGCTTTGACAGAAGCTCTGCGAAATAGTGGCCTTGGTTTGCCCATTGAATTACTTGATGGTGTTAAAGGGTCCAATTCAGCTGCAGCAGGAGATGGATGTTGTTTGGCTCTCAATCTTATTGTCCAATTTGTCTTTAGAGAGTTGCGCACATCAGATATGGTGAGTATGTAATTTATGCCATCATTGTATTTAAAAATGAATTGCTAACACACTAAAAATTGCATTATTTTAGATTGAGATGTTTTATTTTGTATAAATCTAGAATGCCATTTATTGTAAAAAAATTCACTTGTTATCTTAGCAAACATTCCAGAAGACAGATGGAATACTTTTTTGATAGATTTGTTATATAAAATTAATAGAATTTTGTTAGCTATTGAAGTAAGACTTCCTTTCTACTGTTGACTAAAATTTTTAACCAGTTAATGGACCTACCCATTTGAGTATTTTTGTGATTTTTGGACAAGAAGGTGATTTCCTTATGTACTCCATGTATTTGTCGTCAAAGTAGATGAAAGGAGACAAATAAAGTGAACAATGATGGAACATAATTGTTCAATCTTTTAATTAACTTAAAAGTTAAATATGCAGTATTTCTGCCTGGTTTTTATAAATGTAGCTTTTGAACCCCTGTATTTATGAATATTTTAATGTATACAGATTTAACTGCTTTAGGGCACTTAGGTGACAGTCTCTTAATCTAAAGGAGAAGTTATGTTTGATAAAATTTTATATAAAAAAGGATGGTCAAACTTGTTTGTTGAAGCATATTTGCCTGTTTGGCAGAAATATTAAAAATGAAGAATCTTGCTCTTTGGCACTACAGTACTTTCTAGTCTATAAGTTATATTTTTATTCCCGCATCTTATACAGAGTGTTCATTTTATCGTCTACTTTGATTGCGACGTCTCAGCAGCTGAGTGCACAGTGCCCATTAGTAGACATATTGTCTGCCAGTTATTGTTTCAGGCCGTCTGCTCCAAGTAAAGGATTGTTGGTTTCGTATGATGAAAGACAAAGTGTATAAAAGCAACCCTCTCTCAGAACAAGGGTTGAAGGAAAATATTCATCAAACAGTTTAGAGCATTGCGATCGAAGAGCTGAGACATGTCCAGCAGCATCTTTAAAAGGTGCAAAGAGTGCTTGAGTGCTGAGGTTCACTACTTAGGAGCAGATTCAGTCTGTAACAACAATGAGTGCATGGCAAGTTTTCTAATGGTCACGGCACACTCATCTGCTGAAACGTTTCTCTAAGTATCCATCAGAGTGGGGCCTGCAATAAAATGAGCTCTGTAGAACAAAGACAACAAGTCACCTGGGTAGTAAAGCTTTTGTGAGAACAGGTTAGATCTAATGAGTCCCACCAACAGCAGGATAGAAAATGGCCTTTGCTCTTGACAGTCTACACAATGTAAAATCACTCCCTCATTGCAAATAACTCAACTCAATTTTGTGAAAAGCTTATGGAAATGAAATGATGTTACAAAGTAGCTGATACTTTGTAGAATTGAATGAACAGGAGGAAAAGGGGAGAAAGAACTAAATCAATAACAAAAGCATTTTAGATTAACCAACAGTACATATTTCTATTACAAAATGTCCATCCTCGTGACAAAAGAAGATTGTCACTTAGTAAGAAAGATACATATTAGTAGATTTATAAAATGGTTTTCACATTGATGTAAAAGTTTTGAGTCAAGCATAAAAGTTTTTTCACTTGAATATTGAATATAAACATACCTTGTGTGGATAACCTGATTGTCCAACCAGTTTCTACCTAAACAGTTTAACACAAAGTGTGGGGATCCGGCACAAACCTTATGTGCTAAATGTTTTGATGCTAAAATTTTCAATTTTTTAAAATATTAGAATACAACCGCAGTTTTGTCAGTCATGGGTTTGAGTGAAGAAAGACTTGGTGCTTTCACGGTGTATGTGATGGGTGAAGCTTTCTCGGGTGGCGAGCCGATCGTTGATATGACCCGGCTCGCCACCAGAAAAAGCTTCACCCATGGTTTTGAGTATTCACAGTTAATTAGTGTAAACTGTTTTACCAACCACGATATCCAGTCTTAGTATCATGGTTTTCCACTTAGCTGCAGTCAGTAGTTTAATTTACAAATATAAAAATTTGTTTGTGAAGAAGCTACATACTAACTTTTCTTTACAAGAAGGAGAGACATAGAAAAGAGGAAATTTGCATCTCTCAATGAAACCCTGTGTTAGAAGGGTGGTGGATAGGGTTGTGAATATTTAAATAGGGGAATACCGGACAACCACAACTTTTAAACAGAAAAATATGGGATAGCCTCTTTTCACAGGGTGCATAAGAATTATTTTTAGTTATTTCAAATTTTTATTTAAATAAATACAAATATCAGAGATTAATAAAAATAAACACACATTTACTTTTTCCACTTGTGCTTCTTTAAGTTTTTTAAATAAACTCTCCACTAGTTTCTCTCTTAAAGTGGTTTTTTATTTTCCAAAAACCCTAGCTACCGTACTTAACAATTCTAGAGACAAAATAAATAATTTGTCAAAGTCGGGAGTGTACAAATTGAAGTGTATTGATTGTAATGCTATCTATATTGGCCAAACAGGGAGAAACTTGAGCAAACAGGTCGAAGAACATAGGAGATGCTTCAAGAACAAAGATTCTACATACCACTTCACAAAACACCTGATTGAAAACAATCATCACAATGAGTTTGTGCCAGAGATTTTACATGTTTTAATCAAAGGACAGAAATTAGATACAATGGAACAGTTAGAAATTTTTGACTTCTCAAAATGTGACAATCTAGTGCATGAATGTTTTTCCCAATATTTCACCTTTGGTTTCCACTACCTTGTCCCTTGCTAAAGCCAGTCACTCCTCCCTCCCTCTCCATCCCTCCAGGTCTAGCCATTAACTCGGTACATGGGTGCTCTTCCTTCTCCCCTTTTCCATCACACTATATATGCCTCCGTACATTTTTTCCCTCCCCTGCTCCTCCCTTGCATGTCCACCTTCTGCTGCAGAATCTTTGTATCTACCACTGTGGAACCCATTTTGTATAATCATTTGTCTGTAACAGTTTACTTTTAGCTGTGTGGTTTTCCCAACCTTGCTTCCCCACTCTCCATTTCACCCTTCCAATGATTGTCTTATCTTTCTCCACCTACCCCTGCATTTCCTTGAAAACCCTGTGTACCATTACTCCTTGCCAGATGATGCCGTATCACGTGGGAAACCGGTTGCAAAAATAAAAACCTGTGGAAAAGTACTAAGTGTTTATTTAATATGAATAATAATGCCTACTTCCATGAAGTCATGCCTGATTCAATTAATTATTTATGAAAATTTATTAAATACTCTTCTTGCTTGTCCCAAGGTATGATTACTTCCAAGTCAACACCTCTTAAAGTAGTATGTGGTGTTCCTCAAGGATCCATATTGGGACCTTTACTTTTCATTGTATCGCTTAATGATCTGCCTAATAGCATGTCTTACAGCAAACCTCTATTATATGCTGAAGATACCTCATGCCTTCTTTACTCCAAGAATCCAATTGATCTTCACAATATATCCGATGCTTCAACAGAAGATATGATTCAGTGATGTTCTTCTAAAGGTCTTGTTGCTGTGAACAATGCTAAAACTGTCTATATTCAATTTGACACCAAAAGAGCAGTGCCTTCCTTCAACCTCCAACTTTCAATGAACAATGCAAGCATTGAATGCTCCACCTCAGTGAAATTCTTAGAGCTGCTTATCAGTGAAGACCTGGACTGGTCTATACATATTAATGCTGTGGTGAAAAAAGTAGTTACTGGAATTTTCATACACAGAAAATTAGCACCCAATACCTCTATTGACACCCTTAAGCTTCTTTATTATGCAAACATTCACTTCCATCTTTCTTATGACATCATTTTCTGGAAAAATGCAACCCACTCTAATAAAACTTTCTCCTTACAAAAACAGGTCATCAAAGCACTGATACGAGTCTCATATCGTATCCCCGGTAAGCCCCTTTTCCAGTCTCTTCAAATACAGTGTAGAACCCCTTATCCGGCAAGCTTGGGATGCACGAATAGCCGGTTTCTGGGATTTTTCCAGATTTTGGGTCCCCATAAGATATACAGTATATAGTGTGCTACATGTACATACCATATATAGTAGCAAATCCTAACCAGCGGGCTTAGTTTATTGCAATTATTGATGCTGAGAGTGTATAATTACCGTATTTTTCAGTAGATAACCCGCACCTAATGTATAATGTGCACCTCAATATTTTCAACATTCATTAAAATGTAGGCATAACACAGAGTCGAAAATTTTCTGCTAGGTGTGATTTAACTCCCAAAAACATTGAATAGCTAAAGGAAGGCACTATTTATTTAATTTAGTTTTCAGTTTTAGAGATTGCTGCCTAAAGAGTCCTTTTGTGAGTTGCCATGTTTAAAACTTGACTGTGTTTGAATACAGAAACATTTCATGACTCCATTTGTATAGTATGGACAGATATGTGGCCTTTTACATTTTAAACTATTAATTAAATTCAGGCAAAAACTCGAGACTTAAATAAATACTGCTCAAATGAGAAACTTTCTTTTCCAACAGCTTCTTTTTTATTATGCTTTAAGATTGTAGTAAACAATTTTTGAACTTGTAAAGTTTATATTTTTACTTTCTCCATACACGTAGTAAAGGGGAAAGTACCTATTGTTTTCATGAAAAAATAGACTGAGATTTTAACAGAAATACACATTTTGAGGTCCCCTGAACACGTTTTGACCATTTTCTCAATGATGTCTGTGTGTGTATGTGATAGCTTTTTTGTGGATGATCTAACTCAAAAACTATTAATCAGGCCAACGTGAAATTTTATATTTAAGATTTTTATAAAAGTCAGAAGAACTGATTAGGTAAATTTGGTAAAAATTGGTCAACCGGAAGTGGGTGTTTACTCTTGTCACCTATCTGTTATTTTGAAATATTTGCTTTAATATTTGATAAATGTATTGCAATAAAAGTTGTAAGAAATTTCATTTTCTACAACCTTTGTTTGAAATATTTTTCCATATAATGCATTGTTTAAGAGATATATTATATTTTAAGCTGCCACCACCACGCCACCTACCGAAGACTATTGTTAACAATTGACGCTTAGTTATGTCTTAGTAATGCTCCTTTTTCTTTTCTTAATTGTCAACTGGAAGTAAATATTGACAACGATCCCAGAGCTAACAACATGTAATTTGCCATATAAATATGGAGAAAGTCATGTGTTGCCCACATCAGTTTATTAAATGTAGATTTATCAATGCCAAACGTTTTTTTGATTTATTCAAATAATATATAATAAAATTCCTGAAACCCTTATTTTGGCAGTTTTGCTTGAAAGCAGGTAAGGTAGACAGAATGGGTTATGGTATTTATGTATTATTTTTGTGGATCTCAAAAGATAATGAATGCACATTTGCTCATCATGGAAAAAATTTATAATATAAAAACTATACAACAAAGGTTACCAAACAGAAATTCAACATTGTTAAAAATATATACTTAGTGCAGAATCAGTAAGTTACAAAAATGTTTATTCCCGTGATGCAAAACTACAGGTATAAATAGAAATTTCTCGCCATATAAGACGCACTTTTTTCCCGGAAAAATGACCCTTGAAAATCAGCCTCTGTCTTATAGGCTGAAGGTAAGATTATTATTGTTCTCAATACTGACTCTAAAAAGCACACTCGTCCCCAAAATGGAATAATTGGCTGTCATTTGTCGCAAAAACAATAAAATAAACATTATTAATAATTAATAGTAAAAAATTTGTTAATATATACAGTAATACCTGGTGCAATGCAAATTCCAAGAACGCATTTTCATTACTACACTTTAATACATGTCTGCTCTCAGTGATTACAATTTCAGCGCATTTGCGATGTTTTCATTCCTAATGAGCCCGTTGAATAGCACGATTAATGCTATAGAGCAGTAGAATTTGTGTAGATGCCTTAAATATTTTATACATATCTAGGATAAATAATGTAATAACTCTCATTCAATGAACGTTTGTTGAACGAATATTCGCTTTAATCAACTAATTGAATTTTATAGCTTTACTTTTTGCCAAAAATTCTGTTCATTTTAACGAACTAAATGACATGTATCCAACTGAGATTAAAGAAACTCAGATGTTTACGATAGCTCTTGGGGTCACAAAGACCATCTTGCTTTTCCCATGGATTCTTCGTGTGTCCACTTTATCACACATTTTTCCTATCACCTGCATTTCTTGAGAGGTTAATATGACGTCACCAAACGTCCTGTTTGTCACTCAATATATATTTACAAATATCCAATTAAAATATAAGCGAAGGAAATTCTCCAAATCCAGTCAAACTGATAAAACCCGGTTAAAAGGCTGGATAAAAACAGATGAACCCAGATAAAAACCAGATAAAAACCCAATACGTATTTCGGTTACAAAGTAACCATCATCAGGGGTTAAAAAGGGGGGGACTTGAGAGAGGGCGACTGGAACCAAGTCAGTGGCACACCCTCAAGTGGATGTCCGGGGCTGTGTGTGTGTATTTATCCAGCCTTTTAACCGGGTTTTATCAGTTTGACTGGCTTTGGAGAATTTCTTTCGCTTATATTTTATGTATTTGCCAGTGTAGCTCGCTCTCTTTTACTGCAATATCCAATTAGACTTGAAGGACCTCTTATGTACCGACAGTGAGGAAGTGTACTACACAGTGTTTCCCACAGCTGTTCTATACTTCAGTGTGTGACTTGGATTTACTACGTTCGGTCGCATTCTTTTTCTCGCGGTTCATACATAATCATTACATCACGAGGATTTATTTTCAAGTCATTGCCGTGGCCACATTTATCGTACTTGCTCATACTTTTCTCATAACTGTTCAACTTTTTGTTAATTATTTTCCTGGAGATGTTTAAATCATGAGGAATTTTTTATTGATGGTGTTGGGAAGTTGTTTTTCATTCAAAAGTTGAATTTTCTCATATCATACAATAAATGGCCCTGTACATACTTCTATGTTCAATTGTTGTTGCTTCGGTTTTCTAGTTAATTCAATATTGCGCTTGCTTTGACAGACATTTTAATAACTAAGAATTATAAATTCAAGAATAAAAAATATTTTGTCTGGAATGCATCTGGAGTTTTAATGGGGAAGTCAATGGAAAAATCACAATCGTTCAACAAATTCTTGTTTTACGGAAGCTTTTCAGGAATGTATGTCGTTCATTGAATGAGAGTTGCCTATATTGATATCGCAATGGCTACAAAAGTGAAAAGATATGTCTATGCTATTAGTTATAAGCTTCAGGTGATTCAATACGCTAAAACACATGGAAACTGATAAGCAGCACATCATTTCGGTCCACTTCCCACAGAAAAAATGATCCATGAATGGAGAAAACGAAAAACTGAAGCTGATAGGATAAGAGAAACATAATCTTCATAAGGTTGGTCTTAAATTGCCACAATTAGAGGAGAAAGTGATGGGTAGTTGAGCAGAGGAAGTTTGATATTGCTGTATTGATCAAAATTGTTATGTACTAGGCAAAAAGAGTTGCAGATGAAAAAGGACTAGTTGAGCTTACGTATCATTGTTACATATGCATTCCATTTATAATTTATAATATATTATGAAAACATCGCAAATGCGCTGAAATTGTAATCACTGAGAGCAGACATGTATTAAAGTGTAGTAATGAAAATGCGTTCTTGGAATTTGCATTGCACCAGGTATTACTGTATATATTAACAAATTTTTTACTATTAATTATTAATAATGTTTATTTTATTGTTTTTGCGACAAATGACAGCCAATTATTCCATTTTGGGGACGAGTGTGCTTTTTAGAGTCAGTATTGAGAACAATAATAATCTTACCTTCAGCCTATAAGACAGAGGCTGATTTTCAAGGGTCATTTTTCCGGGAAAAAAGTGCGTCTTATATGGCGAGAAATTTCTATTTATACCTGTAGTTTTGCATCACGGGAATAAACATTTTTGTAACTTACTGATTCTGCACTAAGTATATATTTTTAACAATGTTGAATTTCTGTTTGGTAACCTTTGTTGTATAGTTTTTATATTATAAATTTTTTCCATGATGAGCAAATGTGCATTCATTATCTTTTGAGATCCACAAAAATAATACATAAATACCATAACCCATTCTGTCTACCTTACCTGCTTTCAAGCAAAAATGCCAAAATAAGGGTTTCAGGAATTTTATTATATATTATTTGAATAAATCAAAAAAACGTTTGGCATTGATAAATCTACATTTAATAAACTGATGTGGGCAACACATGACTTTCTCCATATTTATATGGCAAATTACATGTTGTTAGCTCTGGGATCGTTGTCAATATTTACTTCCAGTTGACAATTAAGAAAAGAAAAAGGAGCATTACTAAGACATAACTAAGCGTCAATTGTTAACAATAGTCTTCGGTAGGTGGCGTGGTGGTGGCAGCTTAAAATATAATATATCTCTTAAACAATGCATTATATGGAAAAATATTTCAAACAAAGGTTGTAGAAAATGAAATTTCTTACAACTTTTATTGCAATACATTTATCAAATATTAAAGCAAATATTTCAAAATAACAGATAGGTGACAAGAGTAAACACCCACTTCCGGTTGACCAATTTTTACCAAATTTACCTAATCAGTTCTTCTGACTTTTATAAAAATCTTAAATATAAAATTTCACGTTGGCCTGATTAATAGTTTTTGAGTTAGATCATCCACAAAAAAGCTATCACATACACACACAGACATCATTGAGAAAATGGTCAAAACGTGTTCAGGGGACCTCAAAATGTGTATTTCTGTTAAAATCTCAGTCTATTTTTTCATGAAAACAATAGGTACTTTCCCCTTTACTACGTGTATGGAGAAAGTAAAAATATAAACTTTACAAGTTCAAAAATTGTTTACTACAATCTTAAAGCATAATAAAAAAGAAGCTGTTGGAAAAGAAAGTTTCTCATTTGAGCAGTATTTATTTAAGTCTCGAGTTTTTGCCTGAATTTAATTAATAGTTTAAAATGTAAAAGGCCACATATCTGTCCATACTATACAAATGGAGTCATGAAATGTTTCTGTATTCAAACACAGTCAAGTTTTAAACATGGCAACTCACAAAAGGACTCTTTAGGCAGCAATCTCTAAAACTGAAAACTAAATTAAATAAATAGTGCCTTCCTTTAGCTATTCAATGTTTTTGGGAGTTAAATCACACCTAGCAGAAAATTTTCGACTCTGTGTTATGCCTACATTTTAATGAATGTTGAAAATATTGAGGTGCACATTATACATTAGGTGCGGGTTATCTACTGAAAAATACGGTAATTATACACTCTCAGCATCAATAATTGCAATAAACTAAGCCCGCTGGTTAGGATTTGCTACTATATATGGTATGTACATGTAGCACACTATATACTGTATATCTTATGGGGACCCAAAATCTGGAAAAATCCCAGAAACCGGCTATTCGTGCATCCCAAGCTTGCCGGATAAGGGGTTCTACACTGTATTTGAAGAGACTGGAAAAGGGGCTTACCGGGGATACGATATGAGACTCGTATCAGTGCTTTGATGACCTGTTTTTGTAAGGAGAAAGTTTTATTAGAGTGGGTTGCATTTTTCCAGAAAATGATGTCATAAGAAAGATGGAAGTGAATGTTTGCATAATAAAGAAGCTTAAGGGTGTCAATAGAGGTATTGGGTGCTAATTTTCTGTGTATGAAAATTCCAGTAACTACTTTTTTCACCACAGCATTAATATGTATAGACCAGTCCAGGTCTTCACTGATAAGCAGCTCTAAGAATTTCACTGAGGTGGAGCATTCAATGCTTGCATTGTTCATTGAAAGTTGGAGGTTGAAGGAAGGCACTGCTCTTTTGGTGTCAAATTGAATATAGACAGTTTTAGCATTGTTCACAGCAACAAGACCTTTAGAAGAACATCACTGAATCATATCTTCTGTTGAAGCATCGGATATATTGTGAAGATCAATTGGATTCTTGGAGTAAAGAAGGCATGAGGTATCTTCAGCATATAATAGAGGTTTGCTGTAAGACATGCTATTAGGCAGATCATTAAGCGATACAATGAAAAGTAAAGGTCCCAATATGGATCCTTGAGGAACACCACATACTACTTTAAGAGGTGTTGACTTGGAAGTAATCATACCTTGGGACAAGCAAGAAGAGTATTTAACAGTTTGCCTTCTGTCTGTCAGGAAAGAAGTTATCCAGTTTAAGACATTACCTTTGATACCATGGTTAATGAGTTTTAGATGGAGTAATTCATGGATTACACTATCGAATGCTTTTGATAAATAAAAAAATACCAAGGGTAAGTTCTTTATTGTTTAATGCTTGATAGACTTGATTGAATAGTTGGAAAGAGGCTGATATTGTTGATCTTGCTTTTCTGAACTCATGTTGGGATTCATGAATAAGATGGTTAGATTCAAGAAAGAAAGTATCATGGTTATAGAAGATTTTCTCTGGAATTTTAGAAAACACACAAAGAACAGATATGGGCCTGTAGTTCTTGGAATCAGAAAGTGGACCTTTTTAAGGAATAGGAAGAACACATGCTAACTTAAGGTAAGAAGGAAACTGACCTTCAGAAAAGGATTGATTAATAATGTTCGCTAAGGGGAGCAATATAGTGGATGACAGCTTTAACCACAGGCATGGGGATATCATCAAAGCCTGAGGACCAACTGTTGGCATATGAGCTCACAACTTTTATAATTTCACGAGAGTCCATAGGGGTTAAGAACAGTGAGTTGGGAAATGGTGCAGGCAGTGAGTGATAAGCTGAAAAAGGAGTTGTATGGGCTTGGGGAGATTGACAAAACTGTTGATTGAAGTGATCAGCTTTTAGGTATGTCTCTCAGTGATCTCTAATCCCTAATTTCCCATAACCCCTGGCCGACCTTGGTTTTGTCAACTGCGGTTTAAGTCAGGAAAATAACCCCTGCAGCTGACAAGGGATTTCTGTTCTATTCTTGGAACCAAAAATATTTTTCGTGTTAAGCAATATTTTTTGTTGTATGTTTCTTGTAAAATGAATAAATATACACTGGAAATTATAGGTGCAGGAACAGACCTAACATATGTTTCATGTTAAAAAATATTTCTTTTTATCTATTGTCAATTGGTTTCCAAGGTATATTATGCCTTGAAATATTTTGTCTGAATGTTTTTACTTTGAAGCCTTTTGGTTTCTCATAGGTCAGTGTATCTTGGTTTTTGGAAAATCCTTCAAAAACACACCTCCAACAGCACAATCCATCCCCACCCAAATAATTGTCAACATGTTTGAACACACTAATAATATTTATAGTTGTTTACATGGGATTGCCCGCAGTATTAGCTATTAAATAAGGAGTTATATTTTAATAATTTCAAGAGTTAATAAATCTTAATGTTAGAACAATAAGTATATTTATTATTTTTTAACCTTTTAAAGTTTATTATTTACTTTTTCAAATAATTGTTTTTGAATTTTTTTTTAAGAATTGCTTTCTTGAGAAATTGTTTTTGAAGAATTTTTCATACCCTGTGAATCTTATAGGCCAAAGGATCTCATAGCCCAGCGAATGCAGTGATTCTGAAATGATTTAAAGTCAAAAGAATAGAAAAATCTTTGAGCTAGGCATGCAGTCAAGTTACACTTACAGACAATGTAGATGCAAAAGCAACACATCACTAATTAATTTTTGGAGAGAGTGGAATGCACCACTTGAAATGAGCCTGCTTGGGGATGGTCATTCCCCAGTTTGCTTGTCTAAAATAGAGTTTAACTTGTAGTGCTAATTTCCTTAATGAAGCAATTTTCATGGCTCAGCTAAGCCCCTCAAATTTTACTTAAAATTATAATCAGTCATTCAAAGAGAAAAGGTTTAATAGATTTTGTTTCTTTTCAGGTTCGGCGCTGGTTCTTGAAAAAGCTTAATTTGGAATTTGAAGAACTTGTTACTCGTACTACAACTGGCAAGCTCTTTGAAAGAGTTTCGGTAAGTTTTCTGACAAGGTAGATTCACTAGTTAATTTGATTTGCTGGTTTATAGAATCACTTTAATGATGGAAAATATAATTACAAAGTTTACATTTTGACTTGTCTCTGCATTTGAGTTGGAAATATCAGTATCCATTGTTTTTAAATGGTGAACATGTTTTCTTATAATTAGATTTAGATTTTTGTACTTAGCCTATTTTCACTATCTATTTTCTATTGATATGTTATTTAATGTGTTTTTAAGGAAAGATAACCATATGTTTTTCTTAGACTTACTACCTTATAGATAAAAGCCATTGCTCTGTAATGGCTGTTTTCAACTGGAATGTGTAAAAATATAAAAAATTACTTTATTCTTGAACTTTCATGCATGTCTTCAGAATCAAAGATTGTGATGTCACAGTTACCAATAACTTTGATAAATTAGTTCCAATAGGAACAAAATGTTGGGAATAACAGATACAAGTTTTGGCTGCAAAGTGGCCAACATCAGTAGTGATTCAGTGATAGTAGATTCCCTAAAAGAATACCGCATTTACTTGCATAATTGCCCCATCACATAATTGACCCACCTGAATTTTCAGGGCAAAATAAAAGATTTTTTTTTGCGCCGCATAATTTCCTCTCATACTCTGTCAAGATGTATTTTTTTTGCTGTATATACACCCAAATGTCAAGTTTCTATTTTTATCGTTTTGTGTTTCTTTTAAATAAATTTAAAAATCATAACCTCACTCATACTACCCAGTAAAGAGCATTTAAATCACTCTGTAACAACTTAACCCCTACTTTACTTTGACACGAAGATTATTTTATGCTGCGTGACTCATTTGAAAATATTTCCAAGTTTTGATTAAATAAAATGTGTTCTTATGAAGCAGTTTGTGCTGGGCAAATGTTTTAAATTGCATTCTTGGTATACTTAATTCTGAAAAGATTACTTTCTTACTATAAAGGGGAAAACCATGTATTTGTCCTACTCTTGTTTTGCTGTAAAGCATTGAAAAAGTGGGGCAGTTACATGAATAAATATGGTATATTATGTTATTAAAAAAAACGATCCATGAGAATTGTACAGGAAAATTTCTGGGCCCTCTTGCCACAGATTCACATTCCTCAGGTTTTGAGTTCTTTTGCCAAATGGGTTTCTGGTGTGTCCAGTACAGCACTATTATTGATGAATCAACTTCAATGATGGCTGCATTGTAGCTGAAATTTGCATCTTTCTTATCCAATCTTGTTATGGTTGTTTGCCAATTGGATTCTAACAATTAGGCAAGCTTAACAAATATATTTTTGAGTGTACTAATAATATTATAAAATGCCTAAAGCATGTTTATACAGGTATACCCCAATTTACATCAAGGATGTGTTCTGAAGAATGCAATGTAAATAGAATCAACGTAAATCAAAGCAGGTTTTCCCATAAGAATGAATGGTATGAGGGAGAATGCATGCAGGAGTTAAGGAGAATTTGGCACATCCGATTGCAGTAACCTCTGAATGTTAGCATTAGATAGTCCACAAACTTAGTCCGAGTTTGGATGGGAAAAAAATGCAGGTAATGGATCCAATGAAAGCAGTATTTGGTGGCCACATGGACAAGAATTCTCCATCTGAATAAACAATAGTGCTGCATCTCAGAGTCACCTGCAATAGGATTGCAACACTGCAGCCTTTCTAATTTGAATTTTGGATATAGTCACCTGGCTGAACGAGTTGATACTCCTCATGCAGGCATTGTTTTGTTATCGGAAAACATGTTGGTCTTATCTTCAAAGAATTATTAATCAGTGAAGTAGAAAAAGTGCCCATTCTTTAGGATAATTGTCTTCAAGAATACAGAGACTGAATTAATAAAGTGAATTTGAATTATTAATATTGTTACCATGCCGATATTTTTATTTTCTCTATTAATAAATAATTTTCACAAATTTTTAGAAAATTATAATATGTGTCATCAGATTCAATATGAAATTTACTCTGATTGAGCATTATAATTTCACTTGAATGACAAATTCACCATAATCACCACAAATTCTAGAGGTGGAATCTGGTGTCAGAGGTCGTGTGACTCCCCAGTCAGCTCAGATGTGAAAAAATTGATCCTGTGCCCGAGTGTTCTGTCTGTTTCATGTGCAAATTCACCAATTTTTTTCGATCACTAGGTTCTCTCATTATAAAACCCTTTGAAGACAACATATTAAGCAATCACCTAGAGAGCATTGGCCTGAGTTTGAAGCAACGAAATATATTTAAGATCAATGTGTATTTAAATGTTATGTTACAGAGGGTAGATATTTAGATCGCAGTATACAGTGTGTCCTTGGTTTAACATTGCTTCAATTAATTTGCTGAGCGAAGCGAGGTCTCTCCTGTTGAGTCCATGTGCATTTTGTATGTACGAGGTGCAATCAAAAAGTTTCCGGATGGTCGTAATAAGAAGAAATTGGCTTACCGAAGGTCCTATTGAATGTTGTTCCCTTGGGCAACGATACAGCAATTCCAGCGCCTTTTCAACTTCGCGAAGCACTCCTGGAACTCCTTTTTGGGGATGTTGTCAAGTGTGTCCAGTGACTCGGCCTGATTCTCCTCCACATCATCAAATCGGCATCCTTTGGGAACTTTTTTCAACTTTGGGAAGAGAAAAAAGTCGCACGGAGCAAGTTCAGGAGAGTACGGAGGATGGGGAACAGCTGTCTTGTGCTTTTAGCCAGGAACTGTTGAACAGACAGTGCGGTATGTGCTGGTGCATTGTTGTGGTGGAGCATCCAGTCCTGCGATGCCCACTTATCTGGATGTTTCCGCCTGATGCTCTCTCTCAGTCGTCTCAGATCTTCAGTGTAATAATGTTGGTTGACTGTCGGGCCTTGTGGAACGAATTCCCTGTGCACAATCCCTTCCATGTCAAAAAACATAATGAGCATGCTCTTCACATTGCTCTTGACCTGTCGTGCTTTCTTGGGTCTTTGGGAGTTTGCACTTTTCCACTGTGATGGTTGTTGTTTTGTTTCGGGATCATAGCCATAAACCCAACTTTCATCACCTGTAATGATCTTAGAAAGAAAGTTTGGGTCGTTTTCAAGGCTTTTTTGAAGGTCCCGACAAACGTTCATGCGATGGTTTTTTTTGGTCTTGTCTCAATAGCCGAGGGACGAATTTTGCCATAATATACCTCATGTGCAAAACGTCAGTGAGAATGCTTTGAACAGATCCGTAGGGGATACCAAGACCATTAGAAATGTCGAGAATGCTTTGCCGGTGATCCTCGTGGATGGTTTCATGCATGTTTTTGATGTTTTCATCATTTTTGCTTGTTGAAGGACGACCAGAATGCTCAAGTCCTCAACTGATGTTAGTCCATTTTTGAAACGTGAATACCACTTGTATGTTTGGGTTCTACCCATGGCTTCCTCACCAAATGCTTGCTTAAGCATTGCAAGGATCTCAGATGCTGATTTCCCAAGTTTGTAACAAAATTTCACACAAACACGTTGTTCTTTCAAAGAAGTCATTTTTATATGCTGAGAACATCACTGAAACACTATGACACTAACGCAAATTAAAACACATAAAAATAAAATGCAGCTTGTTAGCACCTTCAAACTTGGGAGACAACTTCACAATGAAGTACACTACGCATCCTAAGTTGTGCAGCTACGTGGCACAAATGAGTGGCACACCATGCAGCCTGTCCAGGAACTTTTTGATTGCACCTCGTATGTCTGTTTGTCTGTCTGTTCTATGATAACTGCCGTCTCGGTCATCTGATTTTTACCAAACTTCGTGTGCATGTACAAATAACTTAGTGTTGAATGCCTATAGTTTTTATAGAATACCACCCTTATAGTTACTGCGCAATTTGCATTAGTGCATTGCGCCAATTTCCAAATCTTATCCAATCAAAACTAAATTTGGTATACATATGGAAAACATCAAATGATGAAGAAAACATAAAATAAACATTTCTCTAAAATGTACAGGGAGCCTCCCAGAGACGCGCAATATGATTCTCCCCACCAGCCCTAAGTGGGCTGAGCAAGGCCTAAGATCTCGCGGATCCCCTAGTGTTAATTTGTGTTAATGTCATTCAAAAATAACTACCCATATTCAAATTAACATCGTCAGTGATTCAATTTAACATCGTTCTGACACAGCTCTGAAATAACGCATGAAAAATATTTCATTGATGTCTCTCATGCATATCTGTTCTGTATTGATGTATCTCTCTATAATTTAACACTATACCGGCAGATGCTTCACAAATAGAGGGGAGAGAGTATTTACCATGGGCATTATGGTTGATGATGGAGTGGATGAAGTGTTGGAGATAGCCCTTGCAAACTTAGGGCAGTGGTGTGCAACCTTTTTCCAATAGTGGACTGCATTAGTATTTCTAAGTACCTCAGTAGGCCACATTTTAAGTCGTGGTTGTTTCGATGGGCCATGTTAAATGTTTCATATGGTTTAATGGTTCTCATCAGACTTTAATCTTTAAGAAATTGTGCAGTATATTTTTACTTAAGTCTCGTGTGGTCATTTTGACCATGGACAGTTTGCATGTTGCTTTAGTAAGTGAATTGTTGATCTGCATATTATTACACAACTACTTAGTGACAATTGCGAGACAAAATCAAGGTGCATCCTACCTGGAGCTAGCAGAGGGAGGGTTTGACATGCATAGCCCATGGAGCAGGCAAAAACGCCTTGTGGTGGTAATTGCCCCCTTCTCTAAGTTCCCCCAGTTGAGCAGAAAGGAAGATCTGCTGAATGCCCCATTTATAAACTTGAAATTATTCTGTGCTACTGGGATAACTTGAGTTTAACGTCTCCCAATTTTATTTTCATTTGTATAAGCTGTAGCTCGATGAAGTGGTTATCCTTCTTTGGACCTAATGGAACTCGCAGTTCAATAAAAACAACTAAATAAATGTTTTATTTGCCTCTATTATGGTAGATTTTCATTAATTGTACAATAAATGTTGTAAGAAATAATTTTATTTTTGCATTTCTTTTCTAGCGATCTCAACTCATGAATTTGCATTCACAGAAGTGTTCATGGCTCACTGTAAACTTTTTAGTAAAAACTCATTGTTGTATTTCGTTCGTATGAGTATATTGTTGGTATTTCATAGTTTCTTTTTCTTGTAACTAGAGGTACTATTGTGAAATGTAGCCTTTTTCGATTTTGGGCACCTTGAAATTTAGGTATGTTGTATTATTTGTTTAATTTATGCCATTCCTATGTTAATGTATGGTTTTATTGATTTATTTTTGCTCTGATATTCATATCATATGTGGCCTTTTTATGTTCTAAGAGGTTTATAAGCCAAGGTTTTGGAACCGATTATATTGTATAACATGGGTTCTTATGGGAAATTTTGATTTGTTTAATGTTTTTTTGTTCTACATCACTATTTTCTGAAAGGAGTTAACAAATTAATCATGGACACTCTATTTGAAACGTGATTTTTATTTTTTATTTTAATCAGATAATAGCTTCAGGAGGTGGCAATGAAGATTTTTAAAGATCCTTAGATCTCTAATGACATAACTTTGATTCAAAACATCGTAAATTAATACACAGGCTGAGGCGGATCTAGCAATCAGGCAATCTAGGGTCTCGTGCCTCTGGGGGCCTCATGTCCTGAGCCGCAAGAGGGTTAATGGTAACAGAATCGCGAGCTTGTTATTAGAGAGGAAAGATAGATTGACTGTGAAAATTCCTAATCCAATATATATCCTAAATGATGACGAGCATTGATGTAAACTATTTTGGCGAAGACAAGTGTCAACTGATGGGTATTGTTGAAAAATAATTATTTCTAAGGATGGCACTGGAAGACTTTGGGCTGTGGTTGACATTGACCTCAGAAGCCACCCACTATATTGTAAATATATATGCAAATAAATTATTAAGAATTTGATAGCCTGTTTTCCTCCATAAAATTTTATCATGTTTTCAGAATTCATGATTTGTGCACTCTGCAAACTACTATCACCTATGGGCCTTGCAAGCCACTGTCACCTTAGGACCTAAGACCACTGTCATTTGACGGCCTCACAAACCACTACCGCCTAGGGGCCTTGTACCCCCTAAATCCACACCTTTGATCGGCAACGTAACTTCAAATTGATGTAAATTGGGATATACCTCTACCCGCAAATGATTTTTGCAATAGAAAGATTGTATCAATATTTTCATATTTCACTTCAAAGAAGTGTCCTTAACATTAAGTAAATTTAACCTTTGGGAGGTTGTGTGGCTTTGGTCTTGTTTGAAATTTTAGTAAAAACAAAAATGTATCATTATTTTTTAATTATTCACATTTATTACCATGAGTTACATATTTTAATAACAGGGTACATTTATATCAGATGCTCATTTTAACATTATAAATAATATCTTAAACATTACCTATGATAGATGCAGATTCTTAATATATTTTTTTTGTTGATATGTTAAGATCAGAGACATAGATCTTGGCATAGAGGCTCCTGTAATAAGACGAGCATGGGTACGAGATGTCCATCTCCATACACCTTCTCAAAAGAGTCAACTGCCTGGTGCTTTACCCCAATCTTCTCTCTTGGACTCTCTGGAAGTTGGCCTATCACTTCTGTATGCAGGAGGGTTCCGCATAGTAACTCGTGCTAACATGGTGCTTGGTCGGACAGCTCATTTATCAATTGAAGGTAATGAAACTTAAGTGTTAAAAGGAAAAACTATTATTTTATTAAGTGTTTCTTTATAACATTTTTAATAAAAGCATATTCATTTTTTAGGAATTGGACAAATGTGAGATGTGATTTTGATGCTTAGGCTTAAATTTTAAAATGTTAATTTTGTAGGAAATTTAAGTTTAGTAAAAATGAAGTGCTGCCTTAGTGGTGGAATTATGAGAAAATCTTTTACCCTCACAGTGCGTCGTTTGTCAGGAGAATGTGTGCTTTGTTTTCGTCGCCGCCCATATGCACATTGGTCCCTTGCATTTGTTGGAGAACCACTTCTGGATCTTAATGTTCACTCATTGTTCCAAGGGAGGTCTCTGTCACAGGTTTCTACACTTATCACAGGGCAGGTAATTGCCGATGAAATTGATTTTTTAATGCTTTCCTATCGTTAAAATTTAACTGTCTATCTTAATCCAGTTTGTGAAACAAAAAAAAGAAGGATTTTCTGTTATTGAAGCTAAGTTGAATCAAAATAGAATTAAATTTGTTTTGAAATCTATCTATATTTCTTACTTATGATGAAAATGTAGTATCTCTTTGGATTGTATTTATAAAGCATAGAAGAGGAAGCTTTTGTGCCATTGCTGTTATGTATGATACAGCCATTCAACTTTGAAAATATTTTGTCAGCATTTAAAACCATCTGTAGTAATCAGTAAAATCGATGTTTCTTTACAGATTCGTAAAGCTCTTAGAAAAAAGCATACACTTCCTAATTTTAAGATGCGTCACAAGCCATTTTTGCCAAGGGATGATCTTGTCGAGGAAGAAGGACCAATAGATCATGGTGGAATTGCTAATGGACTCCCTGCTGCCCTCGAGGTAGCTGTAATTGAAGCTAGTCGTCTTCCTGATAATCCACTTGGTGGACATATCCAAATCACTTTAGCCTTAGGTTTGTATGATAAACTTTTAATTGCATCTCTTACAGGTTTAAATATGTTATATATTATTATATAAAGCATGACTATGCTGTATGATTTCCTTAAGTTATTTATTTTACTTTTTTTAATCCCGAAAAGATTGTGCTGCATGGGTTCATCTCACTCAGACTGGATCTTCAACGACAGCTACCATAGATATAAAAGTGAATCGAGGTGAAGGATTTACTTCTTCTGCATCGTTAAAGCCTATTATCACTCAGCCACACCAGGCATCTCAGGTGAAGGTAATTAATCTTTTAAAAGGCATGATGTGGAAATGAATATCTCTTTCCATATTTTTATCAATAGATGTGGAAATTTTTATTTTCATAATTTTCCAGTATGCCAAAGAAAACAATAAGTACTGATAACACATTAAGCTTTAGTTTTTAGGCATTTTTTTACCAGTGAAATGGCAGTAGCGGAACAACACCTTATGGTCACATCTTGTCCATCCATCCGTCTGTCATAACTTTCATCTCCTGAACTGGTGGATGGATTTTAATTAAATTAACTACAAGTGATCCTTATTAAAATTTATTGCTCAATTATAACTTCCACTTTATCAAGCACTTAAATCAGGGGTGCTCAAGATGTCGATCGTCAACTCGTTTTAGGTAGATCTCTGAAAGTTAATTGCCCCGCTCAAAATTATTTTTAGCTGTGATTGCCAGGTAAGTGGAACATGATGAGTAGCTCCAAGATTTAACTCCACAAGCCCAAAGGACATTTAATTAAACACTGCCTATGAGGTTGAAGGCAGGTTAGGCGTGATAGGATATGCATCATATGCTATGCATACAGCCCCCTAAAAAAGTAGGTCCATACATATGACAGTATTTTTTAGTTCCACCTATCTTTGTGAGTCAGCATTATCAAGCATGAAAATGATAAAATCCATGCATCTGTCCACTTTAATCTCTTGGACAACCAAGAGTGGCTACCAATAAGCAGGTTCTGTCATGCAGCACAAATCATCCACATCTACTTAGTATTGTGTAATGAATTTGATTACATAACTTATATTTTACAGAAGATCTACATTTTTTCATATAATTTTTTAATATGAATACATTAAAAAATATTTTAAATGGTTGTTTTATAATCTGTTGTCAGTAGATCACGTTAAGAAAAGAGGTAAAATAAGCTGGATAAAACAACCACCATCCTCCAGTTCTAGCTTTCTCCAATCTATTTCAGTCACCTCTCTTTTCCTGCTTGAAAGAATTTTTAATGGTGAAGATGGGTGGTCAATCGCCATGCAAGTGGAAAGTGAGAAGTAGATCCTAAGCTTGAAAAAGAAAATACAAGCTGCACTGGCTTATGTTAAAATGCAAGGTGAAGGTTGGATTTTTATCCTAATTGACTGGCTTCAGAGATTTTCCTTTGCCTTACAGATCCCAAGCTTGTAAAGTGTGAGCACCCCTGACTTAAATCATATATTCTCATCATTGATTGATCCAAAGTCAGCATTAAATTTTGAATTGGACAAGTCATTGAAAAATAACAATATTTTAAAAATCAAATTACAATGAATAAATGGAAAATAAAAAGTTATTACATAATATAAAGTAAATTAAAAATCATTGTCAGTAAATACTTGGTCACAGAATTGTACAGTTTACTCAGAAGTAATTCTTTTAGTTTAATTTTAAATGCCTTTGTGCTTGCTACCAATTTCAAGGCAACTGGTAATTTGTTGTAAAAATGGATCTTTAGGCCCCAGTGCTGTCTTCTTAAGTTGGTTTTAATAGAGATGTAAGTCATTTTGCCCACTGGTGGCATAGTTATGAATATTAGAATTTTTAAAATATGAGTTGATATTTTCCCTGATTAGAAATGGTGTATATAGAATGTATATACATGGCAACAGCAGAATTTTTCGGGTCTTAAAAATTGGACGGAGGGTTTTCCAGCTATAATTTTGACAGCTGTTTTCTGTAACTTGAATATCCTCAAATGCTGTGAGGAATTACCCCAGAAAATGATTCCATAGGTAATTTGGGAATAGAATTCACCAAAACACATGGTGAGAAGTAAATTTCCACTTACAGATTGTTTTAAATACATTAACATGAAACAAAGTGAGCTCAGTTTGTCTGCTAAGACATTGATGTGAGTTTCCCAGCTAAAGATTTTATCAATATAAAGGCCCAGGAATTTAGTCTGACTGACCTGTTTAATGGTTTTATTGCTACATCTACATAGTAGACTTTCACGTTGCAAATTAGGTGAAATGTAGTTTATATGTGATTTGTTTACATTAAGATTAATGCAGTTATTGTCACACCACTTAGTCATCTACTGGAGATTAGACTGCTTTGAGATGGGGAAGATAGTGAAATGTTTGTGTTGTCAGCATACAGTATTGTTATGGACCCATCAATTAAACAGATATTCAGGCAGGTCATTAATATAGATCAGGAACAAGATAGGCCCTAGAATGGACCCCTGGATAACACCTAGATTCACTATTTTGCTGGCTGAAGAATGATTTGTGCCACCATCATTGATAACTACTCTGTATCTCCTACCATCTAGGTAAGAATGAATTTACGCTATATACTTAAATAAACTTATACTCATACCTTGTTCAATAGCATCCGTCAAGCAACAGTTAAATACCATATTTTTCTCTCCCTAGCCCATATGATCCGTAAGGTATAATTTGAAAAATTTATTTGGATAGAGGATAACATTTACCACAAAAAAGTCTGCAAGAACACTTCTTTACAACTTATATTTTCGGAGATAAAAAATGAAGAAAATTCCAAGCATAACATTACATATTTTGTTTACATTGATTGCTATGTCGGTTCTATCAGCAAACAACAATTAAAAATCCATATTTTTCTCTCCTGTGGTCTTATATGATCTGTGAGATATAGATTAAAAAATTTATTAAGATAAAGGACAACATTTACCACAAAAAATTCCACAAGACTACATATTTACGACATTTTGATATATGTATTTATATTTATAGAGGAAAGGTAATGGGATAAATGGATGACAACAAGTTGTTGGGATAAGGAAGCCCAGTGAGCACTCACCAATAAGATGATTTCAGGTTAGCGAGCTGCTGGGGGTGTTGAAGTGACACACGTAAAACAAACACAAAAGCAAAAAACACGGAAGCTTTTGGGGGTGATCCCTTCATCAGAACAGGAGAGAGACAACTGATGGCAGTGACACTGGATGGAGGCATGGGGGTGGAAGGGTAGTGTGGAAAAATTGGGGATTGGAGGATACGGAGGGGGTTAGGGAATGGCAGAAAAGGAGTGAAATGCTAGTGAAGGTTGAGACCAGGGGAATGGAGTTTAGAAGATGGATATGTGCAAGCTCCCACTGATGGAGTTGGGGAGCCGAAGCATTATTGGGGAGAGCACGAATGGCCCTCACTGTGAAGCAATCATTAACTATATATACCTATTCATTTAACAATTATCCATAAACAACCAAACCTGATCTATTACAATTAATGAAATAACCAAGATAACAAAAATAACAACAATGATAATAAATAGGAACAAAAATTATAACAATACAAGTAGTTGGTGCTTGCATTTTCAAGCCTTTCAGCCCATATTGAAAGTAACACCATAGGATTTTGAGGGGGTGCAGTGCGTCAGGCAGTACCTAACGTCACTTCTATCAGGGTTGCTTCTATTGTGATCCCAGATATTCCTAGAAAAAAACAAACCTATCTGCTCCTTCCTACAGTTGATATCCCAAATTTAATTGTCGTGTTTATGCTTTCAGTATTAGTCAGAATTCTAATTATTTATGATACCCTCAATCACAGTGCATGATGCAATTAGTGTTTTGGAAACAGTAAAATCTTACACATCGGAAGAAAATATAGG
Source organism: Tanypteryx hageni (assembly GCA_028673005.1). Taxonomy (NCBI): domain Eukaryota; kingdom Metazoa; phylum Arthropoda; class Insecta; order Odonata; family Petaluridae; genus Tanypteryx; species Tanypteryx hageni. The sequence goes on along the minus strand of CM054112.1, from coordinate 239,752,385 downwards.
TGATGATGTTTTCATAATATGCGTGATATTGAAAATTAGAGTAAATTAACTTCTATGCTTAAGGGAATAAACTTTATGTTAACTCAATTAAAGAAAAATAAGAAAATATATTTCCTCGATTTTTCTATAACTCAAATAATTTTTGCTTTCCCTTGAGATTCAAGTTATAGAAGTTCCACTATATTTATACAAATATTTAAAAAATATATTTCTATAATTTTAATTTTCTATAACTCGAATAATTTTTACTTTCCCCTGAGATTTGAGTTATGGAATTTCCGCTATAATTCATTATGATGGCATTAATTTCCAGTAAAAGCATCAAAGGTCCCTTTAAAAGCAATGAGGTCGTTGCCATGGTTTTTATATACTTCCATTGTTGAAAAGAGGAAAAATTCACACCAGATTTAAAGCAGATATTTATGCTAATTCGGTACATATTTGAATTCTGCCATAAAAAATTAAGCACTCCGTTCTTTCAGGTAGACAACTGTTCTTTTCCCAAATTTGTATCCCAATTTTAAGTAATGTAAAAATGCATTTTTAGAGTCTTGCACTGAATCTCATGCTTTTCATATGAGGTATTGAAATGGAACATTGGGGTTAAAAAGACCCCTTAAATATGAACTTTTTTGTGATTTTCGATTTTTCTCGTCAGTTCTCATCAAGTTCAGATCACGGGTAACATGGTTTTAAAAGAAATCTTTTTATATGATCAGAAAAGGTGAGTTTAGTGTTGAAAATTAGACCTATATCACTATGTGATATAACTGAATGGTCAGAGTAATGGTAGACTGTGAGAATAGGCTTCTTATAAAGGGTAAAAGATAACTTTTGGAATACAAAGCACAAACAGAGACAAAAACATATGCACCTTCACTTATTTTTGTTTACAGAAAAGACGTTTTAACTCGAGCTATATTTAGGAAATTGAAATCATATCTGTCTTTGCTCATATCATTTAATTTTAAATTTATTGGTAAAAATACTCGGTACTTTTCATAATGCTGTTTATTTTTTCTACCGAACACCTTTCAGGTATCACAACAGCCTCTGGGGTTGGTTTTTCACCCAATTCAAGCTGACAAGAGAAGTGGCAGCTCAGGAGCAGAGCAGCGACGATCTTTAGCTGTTGTAGTAATTGATTCTGTTGTACAAGGGTCGCCATGTGCCATAGCTGGGGTGCTTCCTGGTGATGCACTTCTCTCGATTGATGGCAAAAAGATCACTTCTCTTTCCCAGGTAAGCAACATAGTTTAACAAGTGAGGGAAGAATTGCAGAGCAAATTACATTGGGTGCTTTTTCACCAACTGCTATCTTTTCAGTGGAGTAAAGAATGCAGATTGTAGATTTGTAGCAGTCTAGTTTTTAGCGATTTTTTTTTCGATTGCTACCCAGTAGCTCCCCACCAAAATTTTGCCATTTCTAGCCCTCATACAGGCCAATCTTTCCTGAAAGTTTGGCTTCTCCAAATTGCTGGAGTCCAGAGATATTGCACATACAGACGGGTGGAAGGACAGATAGACTGATAGACAACCCAAATACATAAGCACCTTTTTTAGAAGAAACCGCTAAAATGGAACTTTCTCGAATGCTAAATGATGGAAATGCAGTGATTTACTCGATTCATAGTTCCTGAAGGCATGAAAAATTGTTACATGTGTGATCATGTATCTCTTTGGAAGCATACCAATAATGCTGAAAACTGATTTCCATTGCTGCGTATAGTATTTAACAGCCTGAAAATAAATAAGGAACTCTAGATATTTATAATTTCTATATTAACCATATTTATACAGTAATCTCCCAATTTGATACTCAAATATACCTATGCCTCCCCTTAGCTTTACCAGAATTTGTGATCAGTTCCTCCTTGTTCAAATTAAATAGCTATACTACGTTAGAATAACAGCAGAGGAAAGGCAATGGGAGATCATCTTTGCTATATTCCCATTTAATATGATAATTAAAATGAATATGTACTAAAACTTATTGAGATATAAGAAGCATAAGTGGAAAAAACTAGCCTCGCTAGTTTTGATAAAACTTATGTTGTTGAGGATTTGTTGTCTTCGTGTATTTTAATACAAATGCATTGAGAATAATTGTGATAATTTACGATATAATCATTTATAATTTCAAACTGTGATCAAATAGTCAGTCAAGTTACTACGACATCAAGTTATGCGAAATAGAACACAATGCTACGTAATGCACCTATATGTGCGTGGAATAATTATGCTCCATATTATGTCTTGCAAACAAGTTCTGTGTCTTAGAAGGGAGGATTTTGTACTGTGAGAACATATCTTGTATTATATAATGGAAGCTAATAGGATATTATCGCTCGATTTATGAAATTTCGATTTATGAAACGTTTTACAAGAACATACCCCTTTCATAAATCGGGATCTCCCTGTACATGGCAACAATATGGGCAACTGCAGAGAAAGGAATATATAATGCAAAAAAGATACATTCCATTATATTATCTCTTATATTTGGGCTCATTAAATTGAAAATTTAATGATATTTGTTTTTTTTCTAATTTGCCTTTCAAAAAAATGGGGTGCAAGTCTTATTCGGGTGCGGGTAGTACTTGGATGGATACGGTATATATATATATATATATATATATATATATATATATATATATATATATATATATATTTATTTATTTATTTATTTATTTATTTCTATATATTCTTTAAATATGATACTTAATGTACTTTTTCCTCAGTTCTTAATTAATGTCAGTGTATTAATATTCTGTTAGAATCTTCCATATTAAATAAGGTTTTAAAACAGTTTCTGTTATTCTAATATGTGAAGTTTATTAATTTTCCTTTCAAATGATTTAAGTAATGACATAGTATGTGAATTTGTTAAATATTATCAAGTATTTAATTGAATTCATGTTTTTTGCATGAATGTAGGCAGCTCGTATCCTTAAAAATGCTGGAGAAGCATTCATTATGAGAGTTGAAAGAAGGTCAAGGTTAAGTATCGCAGGATTAGCTGGTTCATCATCATCATCAATGATTGGAAAAGTTGCATCTGAAAAGGTGAGAACAATGTAAATGGAACTAAATGTTCACTTCATTTGAGCATACAATTTTGACTTAGAATTATTAATTAAAAGTTTAGCCATCATCATAGATAAATGTTTTGATAAAAGTAAATTATCAGGTAATTATTTTTTAAATATATATCGCCCTATCATTGTTTTGTATTTAATACCTATTTGGTTATTAAACGTCTACCACCCGTAATGTTTCCGAGTTTCTGAAATGGAAACTCTTATAGTCATTCATAATGTCTATTAATAGTAATGGGTCAAATTTTTATGGTAATTAAATTAGTTGTCTTCAAGGAGTCATGATATTTTTAAGCTTTGGCAATTTAAATTTAAAAGGGCATTTAAAATATGCAATTCTTTAGCTAAGGCTATGGAGATATAACTATAGGTGGCAGAGGGTTAATTATATTTATAATAAATATCTGAGTGATTTGAAGTCTATGATTGAGTTGGTCTATTATTGTGAAAGTGGAGGTAAGTATTTATTTCTAAATTATAGGCATTGGACCAAGATTCAGACTTACTTTCTTCCGTATCGCTTACTTCTTCTGTGCCAATGTCATCCTCTCTGCCGTCCTCTCCAGCTCCTAAGAGAGGGAAAGTTGATAATTCCATATCTTCTGCAATTGGACCAACTGTGGTTATGTCTCAGTTATGTGCTGAAGGTGATGTAAGCGGTAGTTTGGCATCATCAATTCCAGGTATCATTATATATTTATTACTTTAAGCAAATCAACAGGTTGTTAAGTAAAAAGTTCAGTTTAATTTTCATTTTATTTTGTTAATTATTTAATTCATGCAGCTGTTTTCATATTTGCAGTAGCATACACTTGTTTTTTGTTAAAAAATTTAATTATTATTAAAATATCGTTTGAAAATTTTCATGGATTTGATGAATCCAATTTTTTGTGTCAATAGAAAATTAAATTTAAAATATTTTCTCCTTTGCATAAGTAAAACCAGTAACTGATGAAGTAGTTGTTTTGATTCTTTAATTATCATTTAAGCTTAAGTTTGGTTTTGCAATACAGTAACACCTCATTAAGGTTCAAGGGACCAAAAAAAATACGACTTCAAAATATCTGGGCTCAGAATATACGAACTGTTATAAAAATCAAACTTTATTACAATCTGCTACTTGAACACCAAATTGCAATACAGAATCTTATCTATCTGTTCTGCTACAAATGAATTGGCCTTACAAGTTACTACACAGGGGGAATTCGAACAGCTGAAGTGATCATTTAGTTCGCAATTCATGAACACCACCACTACATGTGAAAAATAGGCTCGAGTGAACATTCCAAATTTCCCAGTGTGTATTTCAAGTTACTCTTTTACATTGCATTTTGTCATAAAAGACGTTCAACCGCCCATACACAGCCAAAAGATTTCAAAAATGCATGCTAAAATGACCTGGAAAATTCTTGTCTGAAATATTGTATTGATAATAGATAGGAAGTAATTCTCTCCAATTTTGTTCATATTTTTCATGCCATCAATATGGTCATAAATGATCTTTTATGGAATTTTATGGTGCTATGAGTTTCAGGGTTTCCACCATTGTTACACAGCTGTAAAAAATATATGATCTCTCAAAAGAACTTGGTCATATATTTTATGACAGCTGATGATTTTATAATTACTTACGAATTTTCTTCTGCCATATATACTCAGCGGATTCTCATTTTGCTTGAGCTGGCTGGATTATTGAGCTGCTCCTTTAATTAATATGAGCAACTGTTGGTGATGGAATTTTCATCCATAAATTGTGTCATGCAGGCAGGAGGAAGTAGGGGTCAAGCTTAGCATAGTGGACCATGATTAAGGGAAGGAAGAACTGTGTTATGAGGAGGGATCTAAAAAGGGAAACATAAGCATGACATATTTTATGGATGATCCCTTAGAATTGATTGCTGTAAGAAATGCTTTTAACCCTGGAGGACTCATGTCTGGGTAAAAAATATTCAAGCAGAAAAGATAAGTGTTTATCTTTTAACTCATCAACCTTATTTGAGCCTAACCCCGGTCCATTGTGTGAAACATATTCAATGTCCAGAAAATCATCACTTTGGGAGAAAATGTTTTTTGGATTTCTAACCATTGCAGGAATTAATTCTTTAGTGATCTTCAAGCTAACAATTTATTTGGCACAATGTATAAAGCTCTTCAGTATTTGGTTAGAAAATACCCAATATGTGTCCTAACATTACCAAGTATGCTGTGCATCCTCCAGGGTTAAAGAAGAAGAGTAAAACAAACCTTTTATTTATTGTAGAACCTGCATAAAAAAGCACAAAAAATGAAAAATAGTACACATTATTTTTTATTAAAAGATGAATTCAAAGATCTTTTTTCTGATATAGTTCATGAACATGTTTGGATATTTTGTCCATTGCCTTTGCCAGGCTGTTGAAGACACAAAAGTTTTCGTATAACATCATTTCCATGGAGAAAGTGGCCTCCTTATGGGTAGCGTGTGGTCGGATGGCTTCCCTGCTTCTTCTTCTCCTGATTAACCCTTCAGTACTCATGCAGGTTTTTCAAACACGAGTACTCGCACAGGGTAGATTTTAATCTCATATGAATTACATTGAAAATGCATGCCAAATGTAGTTCATTTGTCAACAAAAAATGACAAATATTTATCTAATTTAATAGAAACACAACAGGTAGTTTTTAAGAATATTTAATAATATTATTTTAAAAACAAAATACAAAATGAAATTTGGTGAAAAATGGGTAAATAACAATTATTTTCTAATATAAATATATAATAAATACACAAAAGTTTATAGAAGTACAATTGTAATAATTTTACTATTTTTCAAAAGAATCCTCATTTTGTCAGATGTTTCATACACATCTGTTTTTCTGATGATGTGTCAGATTTTTTCAGATGTCTCATACACAACCACAAAGTAAAAATTAATTAATGTGGGACAATTAGTGTATAAAAATTTATGTATTTACTATCAATAATGTTGCATATGGAGAGAGAAAGTGAAAAGAGCATAAGTTTTTTTCCTCACCTCAGAAATTATAAGTATAGGTTAAAATGTGTTGAATGAGGAACAGAAACATGAAAAAACTCAATTGTTGCATTAAAAACTAATTCACCAAAACAGCAACAATATTTTTCACACAAGGAGATATATATCAAAGATGTTCGTCTCATTCATTCATCTAAGAAAAAGCATCCTTGCTCAAAAATGGTCAACACAATACTAGAAATTTTTACCTAAAAATCTTCCACATGTGTCATTCCAGCGACTGAAAAGCACAAGACAGTGAAAAATGAACGGGAGGGAAACCATCATAAAATGTGAGGGGTGGGGTAGAAATCTACCCCGCGCGAGTACCAGAGGGTTAATCCACAGTTCCCTCCTTACTATGGATGTCCATGCTTGTTGCAACAGCACATTCTTCTGTGGTAGTGGTCACATTATCATCAAATTGTATGTATTCTGCCAAAGTGGTTGGACACTCTATTTCACCTTGCATCTCAAGGCAAGCAAAGTCTTCTTACAAGTAAACTTTTTTGAACATTGACTTTAGTTTTCCAAAACCAGCTTTTTGGAAACAGTTCACAATCACTGAGGAAGTAGTTTCCTCCCAGGAAATTACATCTAGCATGTTCCGCTTCCTAATTTGGGTTACGGAAATGTTTCTTGAAGTTTCCCTAATAACATAACACACCAGTTTCTTCCAGTGGTAAATTATCCCCTGGTCTAGGGGCTATATATAGCTGGTTGTGTTGGCGGGTATATGAAGAACTTGTATATTTTTCAAATTGAGTCCCTCATACTTGTGCACTGCACATTGATCCATCAGGAGGAGAGTATTGCAATCCTGCCCAGCCATCTTTCTATTGTTGCATTCACTTGCGGAATAGTTTTTCCATCATCCATGCTTTTTGGTTTGCAGGGCAGGCTTTACTCCTTTGAAGCATCAAGGTCTTAAATATTTTTCAATTATCAAAGGTTGCAACTTTTCACTGCCATCTGCATTGCAACAAAGCAGTATGGTTAGCCTTTCTTTGCTTTTCTTTTTCCCTCAGCATATTTCTCCTTTCAGTGCCAGTTTCCTATCTAGCAAGAGGTTGTAGAACAATCCACTTGCATTCATATTGAAAATGTTTTCTGTGCATAATTCTGCAAAATGGGATTCACACGTTCTTGCCATCTTTCTGCAGCCTCAATGTAAATTGAAGATTCTTCCCCACTAACACATAGTGCTTGCTACTATATTTTGTTGTTTCTGAAATCTGTGCAACCACCCATTGAAATATTTAAAAACTTTGCCTAACTGTAGAAAAATATTTTTGGCTTTTCTCTCACTATAGGTCCCGATAATGGAACATTGTTCGCCCTCTATGTCAGCCTGTTTTGCACCCTGTTTTCCCTTCTTCCTTCTGATGTTGTTTCCACTCGCTGCTTGATTTTCGATCGGATCACGATTTTTCAGAAACATTGAAAGAGTTGAAAGTGGAATACCATATTGTTAGCAATTTGTTTTGAATTTCACATGTTTATCAACCTCATCACATCACTTTGACTTTTACAAAATATGTAACTCCTTGTATTTTCTCTTTGTAGACATGTCTACCCCTATCTTCTAACAACCAACTCAGTTAGTGTACCAAAATGAATTTTGGCCTACAATGGAGTGAAAAAAATTCTTAGGAAAAATCAAATACTATATTTACTAACCATAACATTCTATCAGATTGTAATTATGCTTGTCACATTTAAACACAGCCATTTTCAACCGCGAACTAACGTTTTCCATGAGATCATACTCATAAATTATTTATTGTAGGACTGCATTATGAAATCTTAAACAAAAAATTACTGTTATGAGGCACTATAATTATCAGGATTAGAGTGAAATTACTTGTCGGTAAAATAGAATACTGCAACAACCCATCGATTCAACTCTTAAATAAGCTGATGGACTTACAATTAGTGCATTTCATTTAAAATGCACTAACACTTAATATGCATTAACTAACAAAAAGTTGTAAATAAAAAATATTATATAAACTAAATTTAGATTTAAATGCCTTTGTAATTCTTAGGGTCTAAAAAGGCCAATCTTTAAGTTTCCTTTTCATCTGTTGTCTTGAAATCCCGCTCAAAACTATCACAATGACACCATTGCTGATTTCAACATATGTTACAAGTCATGTGATAACCAGCATTAGGAATATTACATTGTGCCCTTTTTCTTTTATGACATTGTGGGAAAACCACTATTTTTTATTTAGGACTCATCACTTTTTCTTGGGAAAAACAAAGGCATGGTCTATTAAGAGACGACATTCGATAGAAGAGTGTTATTTAATGATTGGTTCAGTTACAGAAATCAATATTCCATGGTCTTTTCTGGAGCATATCACTTTCTCATGAGAAAAATTAAGAGGTCTCTAAGGTTAAGTAACAAGGCAAAGAATCCAAAGATCATCATAACAAATCATCACTTCTTCATGGGAAGGTTTGGAAGACCATGAGGATTGAGATAATAGGGATTCTTGCAATTATTGTCCATTTCAGCTTGGTTCTCAAATTTCGTTATTTGCTTGAGAATGCAAACACTAAACCACTTGCTTTGAGTGATGTGCTGAGATCATAAACAAAACTTTCCAAGAGGTCATTGATGCAAGGACAAGATGATTCATTTATTTGTATTATCTATGACTTTTATTTCACTGTTTATTTATTGATTATTAAATAAGTAAAGAGGAGTCACCTGTGTTGGGGCACTATATGTATTTTGTGTGTGAGAAATGGAGAACAAAATCGTAATGTGATGGCCCAAGTGCGAACCTTCTACTTACAGAAACAATAGGGTTATAGGTTTCAAATTAAACTAATTGTTTGTGAGTCACCAGACCAGATCATGACAATGAATTTCATAGTAGACATATTTCAAGCAATCCATACTAAAGAGTACACAAAATCATGTGGTGTTGGCTGAGAACTGATCTTAGCTTTGAATTACACACTACTTGGAATTATCTGGGATTAAAATAACAGGGTTTTACTGTATGTCCAAATATCTCAAGAGTTTCTGTTAAAAATGTGTCACAAATTTGCATGTAGTATTTATTTATAAACTTGCCCTTCTTTGTGGTCTTATCAAGTTGTTTGTCATAATTAATGTTTTTGTTATATTTTTGGCTTTTCATTACATTTCATCTTTGTTTATAAGGAGAAAATAGTGCATTTTTAGAAGGATGCATGCATATAATTTTTGACATTAGTTATAGGGCAATGGTAAAAAGCAAGGCATTTACCTGAAAAGTTTTTTGTTCTTATTTCAGAAATTTCTTCAACTGTGGGGAAACGATCCCCTGCTACATTGGAGGAACCATCAGGTGGGATGAGACGTACCCGTAGCTCAAGCTTACCAAAATCCAGAGGTCCCAAGGCTGATGAAGGTGAAGATGGGAGTGGGTCCAAAGCAGCTGGAGAGGACAAGAAACCCAGATGCACTCTTCAAATGAAATCAACTCGGGAACTCATTCCAGATGAGGTATGTAATCTGTAAAAATATCTTCTACTGCATGGAATTTTATAGAATTGTACATTTTTATGCATTGTTGCTATTTATATGAAATGTAGTTTCTTTTTCAAAATGTTTTTCTTACTTTTCTATATACTGTATTTAATCAATGGTAAGCCGACCTTTTTTTACCTTTTTACCATCTCAGAAATCACCACTTGGCTTAGAATCGGGGTAAAAAAAGAAGTAAGTGAATTTATGTCCATATTTACATAATAACGCGAGATATAAGTGGGGAAGTAAACTATCTACTTTAAATGTAAGCAAAAAAGAATCAAAATGACTGAACATCTAAGAAAAAATAAATTACATAAATAGTATGTGGTGCCTCAATGTCATAAAAAAGGCGGTGGTAGCGCTTGTATTGGTAAGAAGCTAGATATGGACACAATGTTTCATTTTACTCATGGATCGAAACATTTGCCTTTCTTATTTCCCCCCTCCTTTACCTATCTTGTTTCAGTGTGTTGAGTGTCTAGTATACGTATGTACATTTCCCGAGCGAACCTGCAAGCGTCAATTTGTCATTTAGTGTAGTGAGATTTTGTTTTTTTTTTAAATAACCCCATTATGAGACGAACACATTCTGCGAACTTTAAGTGGAAAATGATAGCATATGCAGGAGAAATATCTGATCTTGCAGCACAACAGCATATATGATTTATGAGAATCAGGGCTATTTTTGTTCACAGATTAATTTCCCGTGGGATAAAGCAGTCAAATTACTTTTTTCTTGGAAATAGTTATAAATAAGTGAATAAAGTGATTTTATGTTGCTGTAATTTCAGTTAATACTCTCTATTTAATTATGAACTGAAAATCAGAGGCATTCATACTTGTGGAATTTTGAGATTTGCTCTCTAAGCACTTTAAAATAATTTTTTTTCCTTGTTTGGCCTTTCGAAAAGTGGGGTCGGCTTGCAATCTGTGTCGGCTTACAGTTGATTAAATACAGTACCTCCATTCTCTGGTTTTATGTAACTTCTCAGGATCTCCAATTCTACCTTCATATTTATTTAAGCAATATTATAATATTTACTTGCTTATAAGCCATACTTTTTTACAATGTTTAAGCTTACAAAATGAGGATGTATTTTGTGTGTGAAGAAAAAAATTGAAAAAGTGTGAAATGTGAGATAATCATGAAATTTCACTATGATACAGCTAAATGGCTCTTGTGATTAAATATAGTATGTTACACATATAATCATTACATAATCATTCCAAAAAACAAGTAATAATATAAAAATGAATTTTTATAAATAACTTTTATATTGATAATGACTTTATATGCATTAACGTAATGTTATATTCAATAACTTAGGTTATGTTATTTAAAATATTTACATTGAACTTGTTTGAATCACTTATATATTCATTCAATGCTTGTATATTCAGTAAAAACTTCTATCGGCTGTCACTGGTGTATATTTACGAACTATTTCTCGTTTTCCGTATAATCTAATGAAATCATACTATAATGGAGCAAGCGTGAGTTTGTCTGTCTAGATTCTGATTGACTGGCAACAATGAATTTTAATTTTAAAATAAAAATTTAATGTACATATTTGTCTCTGAATTGAACCAATTTTGCATGAATTTCGAAGTCCGATGACTCGCTTAGAACATATCCTTACGATCCATCGTCCTGGACTTTTTCTGGGATGTTTGATTTTTCTAGAGACCACCTCATGGGGGTTTAGCGATTGTGAAAATTTCAGCTCTTAATTCCATTGGGAAATGTCCAGAAATACCGGGACAGACAGACGGACCCCTTAGAATTATTAATTAAGGATTCCCTGTAGTCGAACCTGGGTCATTTTTTTCAATCACTTTTAATATGTCAATTAAGCAATCCTGGAAAATTTCAAACCATTATGTCTTATGGTTTTTGAGATATAAATGCTTTAAAATGATAACCAACCAACACTTGTCTATTTTATAGGAGATTGCTAATCGGATCCATGTAATTCATCAAAATACTTTATCAGAAACTATAATTTGTAATTATATAGTCTCGCAGGCTTTTTTATGGTAAATGTTGTACCTCTATTCGAATAAATTTGTTAATCTATACCTCAGAGATCATATAAGAGCATGGGAGAGAAAAATATGGATTTTAATTGTTGTATGCTGAAAGAAGTTATAGTGGATGATGTAAACAAAATATGTGAGGCTGTTCTAGGGATTTTCTCGAATTTTATCTCGATAACTATAAGTTGTAATTATGTGATACCTCAAGACTTTTTTTGTTGTAAATGTTGTCTATCCAAATAATTTTTTTAATTGGTACCTTACCAATCATATAAGAGCCAGGGAGAGAAAAATATGGTATTTAATTTAAGGGCTTAGGGCAATAATGTGCTAAGCCTAGGGTGACCAGATGACCAGATTCTTAGGAAGCAAAACCAGGACATAACACCATCTGAACAGGAAAATCCAGGACATAATCAGGAAAAATCAGGGGCAACCTGAATTTTTTTATCTTTTTAATTATATTTACTTAAATTAAAAGTAAATAAGTTTTGCAAATACAGAGCACAATTGCGTTCAATGTATCAACAAATAATTTTAATTTAATGAATATGTAGAAAATCTTACAACATAATATATCACGATTTAAAGGTAACAATCACTTTAAGGACAAATAATAAAGTTAAATATATAATTAGCATAGAAGACAAAATAACACTATATGGCTTCTATTTCATTTTATATAAATTAATATAATTTTTCATTAATTTTTTAGACTACGCCTACCTGTCTCATTCAAATTTTCATTATTTTTAATCATCAGAAAAAAACTTGAAAATTCATATTAATTTAAACACGCATAATATAATGAATGGTATTGATTGTTTTAACGTCAAGGCTGTTTTGTTTGTCAGATCATACAAAATTTATTCTTTAAATCATTCTTTATACATGTGGATTATGTGCCTGAAACACAAACCGAAAGCCACACAATTTTTTTAATTTCAATGCCGAAAAATAGGAATACCACCAGCCGTAACAAGATTTAATAAGCAATTTTTGTGTTTTCCAATATAATGTGGGTCTGAGTGAAACACATTTATGAAATTTTTGTGGTGCGGAATTTTGTAAGGCAGAAAAAAAATCCGGAACATATGGGTGTTCCGAAGAACTTTATCAGCACAACAGGACATTAAGTCAAAATCCGGGACTGTCCCGGAATTTCTGGGACATCTGGTCACCACAGCTAAGCCACAAAATTAGTATTCTGAGTTATTTACAAATTTAGGATTTGAAAAAATCCATAAATCAGAAAAACAAAGAATATTCTTCTGCTTCACAGGAGTCAACATGTTGATTGTAAGGAACCGGTATAAACATATATTGCTGTTGTATGATAGTAAATAATAGAAATATTAGTAAATTTATAAAAATGGTAATATTATGGCTAAGCACATTAATGCTGAAACACATGGCTTCAATAAAAGTATTCTAGAATATGTTAAGCCAAGAACACAATCACAGAAAATGAAAGTATTGTGGCCAAAATGTGCTTTTAATCAGCTTATATATTATATCAGAATAGAAACATTAATATTGATGGAAAATGCAAGTGAGATACATCTACAAAAATATTGTTTTGCAATATAGGCAACAGCATTCATAGACATAAGTGAGACACATCATTCATAACTATTATTTTGTAATGTAGCTAACAGAATCAAGAATACATTGACAAAATACACATAATCTGAGTCCTCAAAAAATTCATCGGAACCATCATCATTTTCACTTGAATCAATAGGTTTTAGTTATAAATAGAAGCCACAATCAATTGGAGGCACAAAACATACCGGCCTCGGTGGTGGCAGGGTAACATCCTCGCCTGCCAATCCGAAGGTCACGGGTTCGAATCCCGCCTAGGTGGGTTTTTCTTCACCTAGGGCATGGATGTTTGTGATAGTCCTTGTTATTATGTTAATGAGCCCCTTGTAAAAGGCCGATTACGGCTGTTTAGGGGCCGCATGGAAATAAATAAATAAAATAAATAAATAAGATCCTGAACATCTTTAACCTTCTATGCATTCAGCTGGAGAGGTTCAGAATATTTTTGCTTCAGTTTGTCAATGTACACTGGCCTGCCACATTTCTTCAAAGTCAGAGGAACATATTCCCCATGGACTGAGTGCTTGATAAACTTTTTGTGTGGTTCTTCAATGATGAACTTAAATGAGACAACATTTGATAAGTCTGCAGACTTATCATCATCACAATATGTTTTCTTTGTTATCTCTGAAATATAATCTGTGACTGAAAAATTATCTTCTTGTTTCAGTTGCATCACAATAAATGGCTTCCTATCGTTGCTTTTTAGGCGTTCTTTACAATAAATAAAAAAGAACGTCTTATGGTCAGGTTATGTATGCCCATCCATCTGCGTGTTTCATCTCAGAAACTACTAGGCGAATGTTGATGAAATTTGATATTTAGGACATAGGGGCAAAGAAATTAAGAAAATGAAAATGGTTTATGTGGCTTAATCGGTAGTGCCACTTCACTGGTGACAAAAAATGAACTTTTCTTTATATCTCATAAAATATTACTTATAGCAAAAAAGTATTCAAACAACTTTGTAGAACTAGCCAAATAGCATATGTTATGTTCAGTTCGCTGTGTGTCCCACAGATTCTAGGGATGACCCTGGATATAAGCAAAGTGTATTTATCACTTTTAAGTAAAATCTATTCATCAACTCCTCCTACTACATTTTAGTCCATGACTTATTCATTTGCAAAACAACAGTCTCATTGCAGCTTAAGATTACTAGGTGTCTATATTTTTGAAAATTCTCCCAACTTTCTTTATACAGTGAAACCTGGATTATACGTAGTTCAAGGGACCGAACAAAAAATATGTATAACTCAGAGTTACGTATAACTCAATAGATGGTTAAATAAGATCGACATATGAAGATTAAACCAGACATTTGGTGATTTCATGAAAGGCACATATTTATAGAGCAAAAATAAACAAAATATCTCACAACCACAAACTCTCACTCACTGATGAAGCACTCACAATCAGCACGTGATTAAAAAAAATACTCTTTCAACAAATTACATTTTATTTGAAATGAAAGAGTCAGTTATTGTCTTTTGTTTCCTTCTTTTCGTGGAAAAAAGGTACAGAGAACTTTCAAGTTGATTTGCTATGGACATAATCTCCTCTTGACTCTCAAAAGAGGAAATGAAGCCGTTTTTCCTTCCAAAAGGCTGCACAAACATTGTCAACCGAACTTGACTCCCCCAAAATCATGCGTCCAGTGATGCCATGCCTTTCTTTAAATCCTTGCAGCCAACCTTGTGAAGCCTGAAATTCCTCACTTACATTCATCTTGGCTGCAAAACTCTTGGCCTTTTCTGGCAGTATGGTGCCACTTATAGGGATATTTTTTTATCTCATCTCTTTAAACCACATAAACAGATTTTTCTAGATCAGCATATCTTCCTTCCTGGACCCGTCTTCTTTTATGTGCATTCTGGCCAGCACTTGCATAGTTTTCTCTCACTTGGTCGGATTTGGATAGAATAGTGCACAGCGTTGTATATGGAATTTTCAGTCTGATAGCCAGTTCTTTCTTCAACAGGTGCGGATTTTCTTCAGCCTCATTTATAATTTTTATTTTATTCTCTACTGTAATTTCTTTTCTTTTTTTAGACATATAATATAAAGGCTGGTGAAACACTGAGGAGAATGTTCACGTCTGATAAAACGCTGTGTCTTCCAGTGCACGACTATCCCCTTCTGCGCACAAAGTCAGCTTGGCCAATTTTTCTTCTGACTTCCCTAATTCCCCCTCCTTAGCTGAGGGCCTTCCCCTAACTCCCCCTCCTAGCTGAGGGCCATTAAAAAGCAGCACTGATTACTTTGTGTCCGAATCTCAGGCATCGCAAAGAAAACGCATAATGTTTCATTATTTTTTCCACAGGATAGAATCTTACATTGTTATCGCAAACCATTGTTATCGGATACCAGCAGATTACGTCGCGTTATTTTAACATGACATAATCCTATAATGATACAAAATAATAATATGTATGCACAGCACGTAAATACGTACAACCGAGATAAAAGTAGCTGGCGAGAGCGGATGAACGCTACGTATTAATGAAGTTTACGTATAAGTCAGTTACGCATAACTCAGTATTTTAATACGTGTAACCATATGGTGTTTTGCCGGGACCAGCCATAAAATACGTATAAAGGAGTATTACGTATAATTGGGTTACGTATAACCCAGGTTTCACTGTATATTAAATATGAAACTGCCATAACTTTTGTTTTTTTTTTGCAATAGCTCTTAAAATGTATTTTATTTTCCTTGCATTTCTAGGTGGTGGCTGTGGGAGAGGTTTTTACATTCCATGTAAATGAACGCCACAGATTCCTAAACATCAATTTATGGGGTTTGTCCTCATCTGTTGGTGAGAAGAAAATAGATGATCCTGGGACTCCTGTTGATGGCTCAGAGGGGACAAAGACTGTTGGATCAGTTAGCTCATCTGGGAGTGGCTTGTTACGTCAGAGACGTCGATCCAGTGATCCACCCTCAAATTCCTCCATGTCGTCCTCATCGTCATCATCTTCTCTCTCAACTGGTACTTACTTTATTACTTATTTCTGTTTTCCTTGCATGAGCATTGATTATTACATGGTGTAGTTAGAATTTGGCTTAATTTATGAAAGATTTTGTAATAGAATTTGTACCGTGATTTGCCACTTTACTAATAATAACAATTTTCTTGTGGTGGACTTGGATTAATCTCATTTGGCATTTGGACTGTAAATCATTCATAATCTAGGTATGCTTCTAAAATGTTAAGAACTGTTCTCATATATTCTAAGAATTTAGACTGAATGAAAGTGATGGTTGACCTTACAAAGTTCTTATTTATCCGTTCATATTACTTTCTCCATATGCAGTACAGAGAAAGTATTGTTTTGTGAAAAAATCAAATTCGAGTTTTCAGCATAAATGCACATTTTAAGGTCCACTGAATACGTTTTCACTATTTTTTCGATGTTGCTTGTGTGCAGTAGGAATTTGTGGTCACTCTAACACAAAAACTAATAATCAGATAAACAAAAATTTGTTAAAAAATTTTGAGAAATTCAAGGTTGAATAGATTTTGGCTGAATTTGGTCAGCCGGAAGTGGAGCCATCTTTCCATTTTTGCCAAATATCTCCTTTAGGGCTTCACTAGTGTAAATATTTGTCGTCAAAATTGTGAAAAGATAATTTTCTACAGGTTTCATTTGAAACATTTTTTCATAGAACAGATTGTTTCAGAGATATTTTGATTATCCATCTGAATTTGTTCAGTATATTGGATGTCACTATGTCACAGGCTATGTGACAGCTTTGTTTCAATTACTATGATAAAATTTTAAAATTGCTGCCAACATTAATTTTAATCTCAATCAAATTATACCAATACCAAACATTTCCTTGTAAATATTGTTAACATCATTATTGCCAATGATAATTTTAATTGTGAATATTTGTGCAATAATTTGACTTTAGTAGTAGGATGCGAACCAATATTTTGTTATCCATAGCAACAAATAATTTTGTAGTGCAGGATGGGGCTTCAGGTGGCGACTGCATATGTTGGTACATTGTTGTCCGACGTTTCGGTCCCAATGCTTGAGGTCTTCTTCAGAGATGAAGTGTTGAACAGTCTTCTGTCTGGTATTTATATGACATGCCTCTGCCTTCATTTTTGGGGATTTGCCCATCAGGCATCTTCTTCCCCCTCAACTTTTTGTGTATTGGTGTTATTTTCCCTTTCACTTATTCCCCTGGTTCTTCTCCCCGACTCTTTCTCCAACCTTTGGCCAGGCCCTCCCCTCTGTTGCCCTTCATTGGAAGCTCAGTCCCCTTCACTTTTTCTATTGGAATCCTTAATCACTCCTATCATCCTGATAGATTCCTCCCTTTCTTTTACTTCCTCCCTTGGAGCCTCTCCCCCTCCCTGCTCCCCTTTCTCACTGCCCCTCTCCCCCTCCTGCCTCCTACCTTGCAGAATCAGTTCCTCTGTCTTTGAACGGCTCAGTTATACCCTATTGCAAAATCGTAAAAAATCTCGGGATTCTAATTAATGAAACTCTCACCTGGAATAATCATATAATAAAAATCTGCAAGACGGTAAACTCCTCCTTACACACTCTAAGGCCTCTCATTAACATTCTTCCCTCGTCACTAAAAATGCAGCTAGTGACCTCCCTAATTTTTCCTCACTTCGATTATTGTGATGTTGTATACCAGGACTTATCAAAGGAACTCGCCATTAAGCTACAACGTTCTCATAACGCCTGCATCAGATTCATATTTAATCTTAAAAAATCTGACCATGTCTCAGAATACTTCCGTCGACTCTCCTGGCTAAAACTTGATTGCCGAAGAAACCTTCACCTTCTCTCTCTATTGTATCAAATTCTAAATAACAACATCCCTTGTTATCTTTCATCTAATTTTGTCACCATTAATACAGTTCACCATTGCAATACCAGAGGATGTGATAAACTACTAACTCCACTTCATAGAACAGAAATTTACAGCAAATCCTTTACTGTCACTGCTTGTAAACTCTGGAATGGCCTTCCAACGTTAATAAAAAACTCTCTATCTCTAAGCACTTTTAAACGCTTGTATTACAAGCATCTTCTCTCACTTCCCATGCATTGAACCACACTCTATCTTTTCTTTCAGGTTGTCACAAGAATGCGCTTATTAGGCATAAATTTATAATTTTATTTTATTTATTTTTCCTGTATCATAATGACGATGTAATCTCCCAGGCATACCTTACCCTACAATCCCTGTTCCCCTCTCACCCCCCTCCCTCATATGGATATAAATGTATGTACATATGTTTGTATTTATGAATGTTTTTTTTTCTCTCTGTTTCTCATATTATTGATTTTTTTTCTTTTCCTTCCCCTGAACTATTTAGGAATTTTCGCGGTTATTTACACCTCTCTTCTCTTCGTAGGTGTTTTCCGCAGTGGGAATTTTTCTGTGTTAAAACATAACTGATACACAGTTTTTTATGACCCACAAAACTAACATTCTTTGGTAATGCTCTGTTATCTACTAACAAATATATTAACTTGTAATTAATTTGTATTTTGTTAAAATCTGTATGTAATTAACTCCTTATTTTGTAAATATTGTAATTACTTATATGACGAAAGGGTTAAATGTAAGAAGGGACTACAGTGTCTCAATTTTGCCCTAATAAAGTCGTTTGTCTGTCTGTCTGTCTGTCTGTCCCCCTTCCTCATCCTTCACTCCCCCTTCCTCAACCTCCTCTCCTTCTTCCTCCATCTCCCCTCCCTCACCCTTCCCTCCCCCTTCCTCTGCCTCCTCTCCCCCTTTCCCCACCTCCTCTCCCCCTTCCTCAACCTCCTCTCCTCCTTCCTCCATCTCCCCTCCCTCAGCCTTCCCTCCCTCTTCCTCTGCCTCTCCTCCTCCTTCCTCTGCCTCCTCTCCCCCTTCCCCCACCTCCTCTCCCCCTTCTACCACCTCCCCTCCCAGTTCCCCCACCTCCCCTACCACTTCCCCCACCTCCCCTCCCCCTTCCTCCACCTCCCCTCCCCCTCTTTTTCTGTAAGCCATCCAAGTGGTTGGAAAAGTCATTTCCAGATTTTTACTGATTTTGTAGCCATCGTCTCTGTTGAAATTCGAAGGGTGTTTTTCTATTTTGATGGCGTCTTGAATTGTGTGTGTAAAATAAAAATTCTCTTTAGCAAGAAACTTCATTTCTTCTAATATTATTTTGTGGTCCTCTCCTTTGGCTGAGTGTTCAGCTAAAGCAGACTCCCTCAATTGCCCGTTGTTGATGGTCCTTTGGTGTTCGCTCAGTCTGTTTAAGATGGAATGTCCCGTTTGTCCAACATAGACTTCGCTGCAGGGGCAAGGCACTCTATAGATCCCTTCAGTGTTCAGGGGGTGTAGTCAAACCTTTGTAGATAGAAGAAGATCACCAGCATTGGAATCGAAACATGGATTAAAGTGTATGTACCAACATACACAGCCGCTATTGGAAGCCCCATCCTACACTACTGAACGATGATGCAGAAATCTATATCAGAAACAAACAATAATTTTCTTTACTTATTGTTTTTCAATGTGAAAAGTGATTAAAGAATTTTCATTGTGAAAATTATTCAATTTGTTTTAAAAATTATTCTTAAGTGTACCTGCCAATATTTCTTCTTGAGGATGCTGTTGTGAAGAGTAACTTCTAGGTACTTTTGCAATCATATTCATTACTCTATATGGAGAAAGTGATGTGCTGTACATATTAGATTTTATTGTCAGTATTTATGTTAATGTTTGCATTATAAAATAAGACAATTTTTCAGAAAAATTGTCAGAAAATCAGCAGTTTTTATGCAAATATGTGGATAAATTAATAAAACTTAAACTAATTATTGTTTTATAATGCAAATTTCAGAGCATTGTGTCTGGTTAAACCATATCTCTTTTTATTTGATATCAAAGCCGCTCTAATTGAAAGTACCTAGTAATATTTGACCCATAGAGATTATGTATTTAGTGTATTATGCAGATTTTGACTTCTAAAAATCCGTCGTGTGCATGTTTTCTGACAGGTGGAAAAGGATTAGATTCCTCGTTACTTGTAAATGAGGATGGAGAGAAATCCAAAATTCTTTTGGCTCGCCTAAGCATTCCTATACAGGACCTTTTGGGAATTAAAGACAAGGAAGAGAGAGGGGAGTTGGAGCGGCATATACGCTGTTGGAGTCTCCAGCCTCCTGATCCTTTTTCACCCCTTGGATCAAAGTAAGCCTTTATTTTTTCATTTTTTTCATATTAAAACTTGGTCAGTGGCAAAAACGAATGGCATATGGAGTTCCTCCATAAAATCTAATCTGGTGGTGCTTGTATAGAGTGTATTTTATACCCAACCCATATGCTTTATGAAAGATTCACTTTCCTATGAGTTTCATTGACTCCTTTTAATATTCAAGAACAAGCACTTAAAAATTAAAAGATTAAAGTACTTATCTCAGGTATCTCTAATAGCCATATCAAGGTTATGAAAAACCAGATTATGCATTTCAGATACAATACAGCCATCTTCAGTGGTAATTCACTAAAAATAGAATCTAAAAAAACATGTGCTGGTAGTTTTGTTGTTTTTGTGTGTATGCAGAAAGGGAGGGGGAATAGGGGAGACTGCAGATGGTTGTCCATCGAGGGTGCATGTGGGAAAGGTTGTTTGGGGCATGTGAATTTGAAAGACAAAAAATAGAAGACAATATTTTTAAAAAATTATCCAAGAACACTTTAAAATGAATGTTGTGCAGGTTAATTTTTTATACAAAGGCTGAAGTTGAAGTTAATATCCAACCACAGATGAGATTTTGTTGATTTTCTGTTTTTATTGTACTCTTAAATCATCTTATTTGAATTAAGCTGCCTGTTTGTTGTTTATAATAATTAGCCTATACCCATCTAGTTGAACAATACATATTTTGCAGATTCAATGAGTGGACGTCTCACTCTGGGTTTGATCCTTATCTATGTTTTGGAGACATTCTCCTTAAAGTGTCTCTAACTCCTGACAACAAAACTCAAGCTAACCAACAGACTACTGCAACAGTGAAATCACTTGCAAAGCGAGGTTGGAGGTCGAAGCAAGAGAAAGAGATATCAGGGCCAGAGAATTTTCCTTCAAGTAAAGAATTGGGTGCTGAAATAGAAGAAGATGATATTGGAGAAAAGTTGATTAAAGAGAGCAAAGCAGCTGTTGATGACTATTCTGCAGATGGAGCTGGGCATGAATTTGTCAGAACTCAGTTCCATCGGGCAACATTATGTGATTTTTGCAGTAAAAAGGTAAGAACTGGTCTTTTCTCCCATGGAAATTCTTAACGGGGATTTTTTCTTTTTTAATTTTCTAAATTTCCTGTTTTATGTTTCAAAATTATCTTTTATAGATCTGGTTGAAAGATGCAGTGAAATGTCGCCGTTGTTCAATGTCATGCCATAAAAAGTGTGTAACTAAGTGTCAATCTGGAAGCCGCTGCCCTTATGGGGGTCAAAGAAATCTGCCCTCTTCTCTACTGGTAAAATAGAAGTCTAAAAATGTTTTGGATGTTTTTTAATGTTTCCCTTGAGTGTTAAGCGATTCCTTTTATGACAGACACCAGAGATAGTGACCACAGTGGAGGGTCCCTCTGAAGAAGAGGAGGATGATGATGCTGATGTAGAAGAAGGGATAGATGTTGATGAGTATGGAGGCGATGGGGATAGCATAGGAACTGTAGGAGGAACCGGAGGGTCAAGTCGCCCCTCAAGTACACCAACACCTCAGGTGATATGCCTCAATTATTTATTTTTATCCAGTTATTTTTCTTATCTTAAAATAATTACATCTTAATTAAGGTGCCCCAACAAAATAGCCTTGACAAAACAACCCTGTCAAAATAGCTTACACCCAAAACAGCCCAAGACGAAGTGTGAAAGTGTGTGAAAAAGTGTAAAAAACCAATACATAAGTAATACAATATTTGTGAAATTACCTAAATCCAATACATAAGTAATAAAAGATTTCAATT
The DNA here is from genome assembly GCA_028673005.1 of Tanypteryx hageni. Taxonomy (NCBI): domain Eukaryota; kingdom Metazoa; phylum Arthropoda; class Insecta; order Odonata; family Petaluridae; genus Tanypteryx; species Tanypteryx hageni. The sequence goes on along the minus strand of CM054112.1, from coordinate 239,730,111 downwards.
TCAACCCTTTCACACATTGACGTGCCTCTGTGATGTACATGCTATTGTCAGCATTTATTCTTGCCTTCCAATACTTAAACCCATCATTTAACAATAACTCTTTTCCTTTCTGTGACTCTATTTTCTCCATGCTTGATTGACTAGAAAGTTTTTAAGCACATGGGTAAACGATCTTTATATGTAAGAGTTGAAGTCAATACTTACACGTCTATATAGCGCAGTGGTAACTTGCGGTTGTCACGAATAGATGGCACTAGCTATATGTTTGAATCTAGTTGGGACTATTTTTTCAGCCTGCATTTCATGGAGCTATTTTGTTGGGGCAAATTTGACGGAGCTGTTTTGTGTGTAGGTTATTTTGATAGGGCTGTTTGGTTGGGGCTCTTTTGTCCGGGCTATTTTGATGGGTCATGCTTAATTAATTCTGCTGTCTAAATAGAAATGTCTTTCATTATGAAATTAATGACTCAAAGCAAAAAAAACACATTTGCATATGTATATTTAAGCTTTAACCATGCATTGGTTAGTGGATAGATTTTTAGCCTACTTTACAGGATGGAAATAGGCTTATAGCTTTGTCGTTGTGTCTGTCTGTCCATCCCCCTATTAACTTTTGAACCAATGGACCGATTTTCATGAAACTTGGTGGAAATCTCTTGCTACATGGGCCGAGCTCCTGAGGATAGTTATTGTTGCAAAGATTGAAGTCCCGGGTTTGATTCCAGGAACTATCCCTCCCATTTGATTTACATGAGAAATTTGAAATCCATTATGCAGGGTAATTTTCTCTTGCACATTAAAATATCTTAGAATTGTAATATTGGAGCGAGTTTTGTACTATTCTCTGAGGAAAGGAATGAAGATTCTAATTTTTATCGTAGAATTTTGCTTATCGATTGTATTTCTTAGAATTACACGTAAATACTGGCGATTTTGCAGTTTTATCACTCATTACGAGAGTATTGCCATAGCAACAACTATTGTTGGACTCAGATTCAGTATATTCTAATATGTACTTGCATTATTTTTGCTGCACAAATATGTGTGATCAATTTAATATTCCATTCAAATATATTTGTAGTATTTTATAACGCTAAATTATGAAATTTGGGAACACAAAGTGCTACATATCCGCGATGACTTTAAAGCTATTAAAACCAATATAAGTATTAAATAAATAATTAAATGGAAAATAGACATCATAAGTTCTGTTTGAATCATCTTGTTTAACCTTTTCGCGCGCAGCTGATACTGATATCGACGCATATATGCGGGCGGGCAGAGCAGTGCCTTGACTGCTAACGATGCATATATGCGTTTCAAGCTTTTCCGTTCACTGCTCAAAACGCTTTCAGTTGTATCAATGCTAACGAAGTGCCGTGGATTTTTGTGGTACTAACAAATGTTTTAGGCACTCTGTAGATGGCGTAGACATATATTTTCAAGCTGTTTTTAGTCTAACCTTGGACGATGAAAAAGGCTGCTTCTACTTCATTTCCCCGGGCTTTTTGCACCCGCATAAAACCTTTTTCGTCCCTTGGCCATCACTTTTCTCACCCCCTATGCCCTAAAAGGCCTAAAACAGACGGAAAAAAGCCAGAAATATCGTCAGTTCTGTGTCAACTTTCATATGTAATACATCCCATTCTCAAACAAACTTTTTTAGTCGTGTTTAGATTCTTTCATTTTCTTTGCTATTAATAAAAAAAATCAACAAAAAAAATTTTTTTTGAGATGGTTAATAATCAATATGAATGTAAATGATTGACAAAATAACTTTTAAAATATAAAGAGATTAAAAGACGAACGAAAGAACGTAGACGCAGTGCTCCTAGAGAAAGTATTCAGCACAGGGGTGCTTCAAGGTCACTGAACTCTGCGCACACGGCTGACGCAGAAGCTTCAAGTCCATAGCAGCGAAAAGGTTAACATTTAAATAGAAAAAATTGTGAAATTTGAGTGCATATGCTAGGTTATGGAATATAGGGAAATAAGTGAAAAATCATTTTTAGAAAGAGGAAAAAAATAATATTATTTATGATGCTATTTGACATTATTCATTTTTGCAAGGTTAAATAAGGATATTGAGGAGTGGAACTACATACCAATTGAGCTCTTTCCTCTGGGTTGGCATTCATGTCAATGAAAGGGAAATGGAAACATTGGTACTATTTATGTTTCAATGGATGATTGTTATACTAATCTTATTCATATAATTATACCTCTCTTGCATAGTTTATTTTCCATGTACAATGGTTCAACATTCTTGCATTATATTAATGCTCATTGTCAAAATGGCGAAATGGGTTTGGGTAAGTAGCAGATTGCTTGGGAGGGTGAGGTGCAATGGAGTTTCCATGGACCCAGACTGCCTTGAAGTTGCATTGCTCAAGCACCGAACTTCAATTGTGAGAGTTTTATAATATTTTAAATCATTCTGCAGTTTGTAACCTAATTATTATTATAATTATTACCTATCTTTATGAATTATTTTTGCAGGACTAATATTTAAATGCCATGGAATTTCAGAATATTGATTGTATAAGTTGATTTGATTGTAGAATTTTTCAAACTTGCAGGTAATCATCATCCACATTTGAGTAGTTCATTAATTTTTTGTTCTTCTCTCCTGAATACTTCTGAAATTAAGTAAAAATTACCACATTGTGAAATGTTTTTATTGTTGTTTGGTTGTATGATAGTATATCCTAAAATAGCTTAAAATTAGCAATGTTATGAATTAGCTAGGTGACAATGGTAATTTGTATTTCATAAACTATAAGTCACCAGCACATCAACATGTGATTATATTTTCAGAGAATTCGCACAGGTCTGGGAGGGCTGCTTGCTTCTGTTGCTGCTGCTGCCTCACATCAGGCAAGTCGTGGTTTGAGGAGAGCTGGTTCAGCCCAGAACCTTGCCCCTGGAGGAGCTCAGGGAGGTAGCCCAGCGTCTTCTGCAACAAATGTTACGCCATCTCCCACTGCTCCGTCCCCTCCATCCACACCTGCACTCACCCTCTCCCCATCACCCAACTCCCCTTCCTCTAATTCTGCTACCATGCCCTCTCTACTCCTCCTCTTATCACGCTCCCTACCTCCTTCCCCGCAGCACTCTCCCACCGTTAGCAGGAAGGTGAGGCTGATTTGTGTTCGGATTCAAATTCTTCTCCATGGGCACTATCCCATCATTTTAACTTCTTTGCTAGACACTCTAACAAAACTCTCTAATGCATTTTGTCACTGACTTTTTTACCAAAGTTTTTGTTTCAGAACACATGTACAAGTCGAGCTTATTCTTGCATTGACTCTTTTATGAAAGTTAGAGAATATTTTGAAATATCATGCTTATAATCATTTAAGTTACATTCAAAGTACATTAAAAGCAGAGGAATGTCAAAATGATTTGGGCATGCAGAGGGAATGGGTGATGAGCGGCTGGCAACAAGTGCGCATGCTGCGATTTAAGGTTGGAGGAGAGATCAGAATCAACTGAGTGAAGGCCATTTGAGCAGGAGAGGGAGGAGTTGTTGGGAGAGAGTTAGTGTGAGAAGAGAGTAAAGACGTGAAAATCTGTGTAGATAACATAGCAGTGAGGGGTAAAGGATAATAAAATAAGGCAGTTTCATTTTGCTTGGGCTTGTATGAAATAGATGTGAGAGATAGTTTTCTTTACAGAAAATTCAACTTTTATAATGTGTTACTTTATATCTCTTTTTGATAATGGGTGTTTTGCATTTGCTGATTTATTTTAGTCGATTGAATATACACTTATAAATGTTCTTCTTTTTACTTTTCCTTTTATCTTCTGACTCTCTCTATGTGATAATTTGCAAAAATTATTTAAATGTTGCTATTGGTTGTAGCAGGTCATTTATTCAAGGTAATATTGTTTTCAAGGAGTATATTTTTGCTGGGATATTGACCTCTATGAAGAAGAAACTCTGACTTGATGATTTTGCACAATTGATATTTTTTATTGCTGTTTATAAGCAAATGCAACATTTACATAATTCTGCATATAGAATCTTTTCATTATTAATTGATGTTTAATGTTTAAATTTTACATTCTAAAACATCTGTACATTATTTTATTTACATCAACTAATTTTTAATTTGTCATGAGTCTTGTATTTGTTCTTTTTGTTAATTTTTTAAACCTACTCAAACATTAACTTATCCATCTGCGATTGAAACCCAAAAGCCATTTTAATACATAACTCTGTGTTTCCTCTGTTACTGGTTGCATGTAATGGCATTAAATCTCTTGACAGGCATTTTTGAAGTCATTTCATTGCTCTGGAATTATTTATATGCAGTAAACATTGTCCTCAATTATTTCTAATGCCAAAAACAACTCCTGTTTCCCCTGTATTCATTATCACATTCTTAAATAATTTCACCTTTGAACAATTAATTCTCCTCAAGTGTTGTGATAAAAATTGTTTGATGTTATAAGTACAATAATTTAAACTTATGAGAGCAAGGCATGAAAATAGAAGATGAAACACCTTTTCAAATCCTGATGTAATATAAAAAGTACAGTGAGCCAGACTTAAGGAAGATGCCTTTCATGCTTAGCTCTGCAAGTGTAAGCATGATGGCACTAAGTTGCTATTCTGCAGCTTTATTGTAAGCAAGTGAACTTATTGATAAGCTATTATTTATTAATGCAGTAGCATTGTTAAAACTTTATGGTGTCAAATAAATTTATTGTTTAAATATGTAACTGAATATTTTATTTTGATGGAAAGTTGTGCTGTTGATGCTAAATAAATTTCAAAATTTATTTAAGTTGAAAAAAATTGTCATTTAGAAAGTTTTATTGGTATGATACATGCTTATGTATAGAGCTTGAGTAGTAAAAGATATATTTATATATAGACTAGGCTTCCAAAGCTGGAATGATTATTGCTTATAGTTTGTGAAAGTTGTCTTTATTGCTCAATTATATGCTACTTGACATTGGAGTGAGTAAGCTTAGCATAAAATTTAGTTCTGCACCAGAGCTGCTAAGCTAGGCTGTTTTATTATTTTATTTAAAAAATTTTATTACAAAATTAATCTCAATTTGAATTATTGCTGATGCTTGATTCTCTGAAGCCAGCATAATTGGTTTATTGAAATATGGTTTTCTCCAAGTTTTACCAACCTTTCTTTCTTTGTACTCCTGCTAGACTTCTTTAGCTGAGAGCCCATTCCACCTCCCAGCAGCAATAAGGAAGTCCAAGGCAAAAAGTAATAGCTCTTGTGAAGTCATTACAACAACTGATTCTGATGGAATCATGAGTAACTGTCTGGATGAGACAGCCAATAAGATATCCCTCGAGGTTTGGCTTTTACTGTTTTTTATCCTTTATGCATTCATGACTTTATAGTATTTTCATTAATACCATGACTAAATTTTTCTACTATCAACTTTGCTAGCATTGTCATGAAATTTACTGAAAATATAACATATTTAAGCATGATACACTAAAGAGCCTTCATTATCTTATTAAATTATAAGTTAAAAAACTGAGCAATCTTTAAAGTACTACTGTAGTTAACATAGATCCCTTTTTAAAGAGCATGCATTCAAAATAAAGGGTCTTCTCTTCTTATTTCTATAACACCCAAATGTATCAACTTAAAATACCATATTTACTTGCATATAAGCTGCACTTTTTCCAAATTTTTCGTCTCCAAAATGAGGATATGGCTTATATATGAGAAAATAAATCAGAAAATCAATAAAATGTGAGACAATCATTAAAATTCACTAGGACCTCGCTAAATGGCTCAATAATGCAATTTGCAGCATGTACCACATAAAAACATCACAATCACAACAAATAAACAAGTTAAGAAAGTGTACAGCGTATCACAAATGGGCACATTTCGGGCAATGGAGTATTTGAAAGAAATTATTATGTAAACGTTTTTGAACTTGAGATTGTTTATTTATGTTAGCAACAATGATGAAGTAACCATGCAGGAAATTTTCTAAGTTCAACTCCAATTAAGACTTTCTTGTTTGATTTTCTTGATAATGGATACCCCTATGATAAAAATGTATAGAAAAGAAATATGTACCCTACTTCACTAGTTCTACAAGTTTTATTTAAAAACTATTTTGATATGACCAATACTTTATGAGATATGACCAGTCACCAGTAAATTGGCACTCCTGATTGGCTTACGTGATTCATTTATGTGGCTTTCTTACTGTCTTTGACTGTGTCCTTAATATAAAATTTCATGAGAATCCATTCTGTAGAAGCTGAGAATGAACATGCAGATGGACAGACTGAAGCTAATAGACACGCACTCATACTGGAAGCAAAACACACCTGAAAAGGGAAAGAAATACCATAATTATTGATGTTGAAGATACAAATGTCAGTTTTTGCAGGTGATCGCTATGATAACACCATGGGCCCATGTAAAAAATGCTGTAGTCGGATGGATATCAAGGCATCATCACAGTTTATTCTCATATTCCATATTTCTATCATGAGAAACATTTTGGTAGTGTTTCTTTCAGTTGCAATTTTTTGTCGCTTTCCACATCCAGCATGTTTGAGTAAAAAGTGGCCCATTCTGATATTTTTTCCTGTGAAATTAATGCATTGCTGATTTGTTGCTAATAATTCACCAAACATACTTTATTATTATAATAATAAAATTTATTGATATTTCTTTATTTTTAATGGCACATATTAGGAAGTTTAGTTAGCCAGAATGTTTTACACCTTAATTTTTCAAGTTTGGCTTATATTCAGGAACTTTTATTTCCCTATATTCAGTCTCAAAAAACAAGCTTATATGTGAGTAAATACAGTAATTTGCTTTTATGTATTTGTGGATTCTGTTTAAAACTTGCAGAATATTTTCTAATCAAATAAGTCACTTGCTGAGTCAAATGTTTTGAAAAAAGTGTTAAATATTTATTCATTAAATTATTGTGATTATAATTCTTACCTTAGTTAAGGTAATGTTCATATTCCTTAATATTGGGCTCCCTTTGGTTGTGTTTTCCCCCTCCCTCCCAGCCATTATTTTTAGAAACATGTAAAATGCAGTTCTCCTTGATGAATGAAGCTAAAAGAACCGTATCCTGAAGCCTCTGTAATATATTGAAATTAACTGTTTAGACCAAAATCAAGAGTAATAAATGATTGTCTTTTTCCCCTCTCAGTCTCCTTTGCTTTCTGTAGATTTGTGTTTTGAAGGCATAGGTCAACACTACCCAGGGGTTTAAGGGGAAGAGGGATTTGCTAAACAATTCCTCCATGTTCACATTTGCACTCTCCATCAGGTTGGGTTGGTTTGGGGGTTGGCTTGGTTTTCCTTTCACATTTGCACTCTCCATCGGGATGGTATTTTTTTGTTTTTATTTTGGTTGCTAGGTTTGTAAGAAAGTGGTGGTGCTATAAAGGTAAAGATCTGTAGAATTTGTTGTTTCAGAGAATGGGACATATAGCGCACAAGATCCAAACTTTTTTTAATGACTTGCAGATGATATGATCATTTGCAAGTGCCCTTTTTCTCCATCAGTCACCATTTGTAAAGTGTTTACAGTTGCTATTTATTGCTGAACTATGTACACAGATATAATATTGTGGGTTATGGCTCAGGAATATCAAAAACCTTCAAAAAGAATCTTGAGTGTGATTCCAAGAATATTTCTTTCCTCCATTTGAGTATCATTGGAGCGAGTGTGGGATATTTTTAATTTGATTTTTAAAATAGGTTAAAATTAATACCGTATCTGCCCGAATATAAGCCGATACTTTTTGTCAAAATCTATCGTGAAAAAAATCACCCTCGGCTTAAATGCGAGCCTGAGGAAAAATTTGGAATCCTCGTACGACGCCATCGCTGAAAAATGTCTTGTTTCCATAGCATACCTCCTATATTCCACTAATAAGGCACTCGATGTCTGAAAAACGCTCCCTTTTTACAGCGACTGCCCGGAGCTGTAATTTGAATTGCTATTGAAGGTTATTTATATATTTTAACACGTAGTTAAAAGTAAATGGGTTCTTATCCAAAGGAAATGGCGGTATATAAAACAATCGAGTTTTAACAACCCACCAGGTTCATAGAATGATTGCACGCTACAGAAAATTCGTTTTGATCATAATTTGCAATGAGTTCTTAAGATACCAACACCGGTCTTATTAGAGGTTTTTACAAATTCTGACTACACTAAACTTCTTCAACTCTTTGTTTTAATTGCACTTCTTGGTGCTGCAATCGATTTAAAGTTCAAATGTAGCAGACATCGTAGCTTTTACGGATCATTTAAATGGCAGGTACGTTAAAGTTAGGAGCCGACAGTATAAAAGAAGTTCATATTAATTTTTCTTGTTTATTTTATATTTTGCTATAACCATTGTCATTTTTGTATGCATGTTAAAACCCTCTTTCATAGAATGTATTAAAAGTACGTATACTGACTAGGCAGACGATATCGTCTGCTTAGTCAATTCGCAAAATTCTATGACGACTTTCGATGCGCAACTGTTTGAATTCCGCTAACATAAGATACGTCTGATTTGAAGGTGTGAGCAACGGCGTTAACTGTAATTCATCTGATAATTAACAGCAATAATAATAAAACTTGGATACCTCTTTCATAGAATCCATTAAAATTGCGTATAATGACTAAGTAGACGATCACGCCAAATTCGATGACAGCTTTCGATGCGCAACAGTTTGAATTCCAGTAAGATAAATAAATATACTTACATTTGGTTGTAAGGTGTGAGCAACGGCGTTGACTATATTTATAATTAACAGTAATAATACCTAATAAAACTTTATATGGAACGTATATAATTATATAGATGTAATGCATAATGTATTCTAGGTTGTGCGTGCATGTCTGGTGCACTTAAGCATAAAATTTACGAAAATACTTTTTTGCCAAAAAATGTTGGAAAATTTCGTGGGGTCGGCTTAAATCCGGGGTCGGCTTCTATTCGGGCAGATACGGTATATGAATTCAAGAATTGAACAAATATATTGAGAATAGAATGAAATTTACTTTTAAGAAAATTTGAATCCATTCTGAATTAGCCCAAAAATTACTTTGGAATCCTACAATGGCAATTTTTTATGTTTTTAACAATGAAAAATTTTTCACTGCCAGGGCAACCTGCATTGTCACCTCATTTTCTAGTCTAACTTTCTTATATGGGAATTATTCATCTTAATTCAGTTTCAATTACTGTAAACAATTTTGTTTTTGTTTTTTAGATGACATCACTTATGTTTTTGATTTTATTTTAAATTTTTAGTTTTGTGTTGCGTTCAGTTGTCCAAAGGAAACGGTCTGGAAAATTATGTAGATAACTTTAATCAATCAGATATATGAATCTAGATTCAGACTTGAGAAACATTCTTTATATAATTTCAGCCCACCAAATGATGAGCATTTTCACTATATATAATAACTTGATTGTCTGTACTTCCCTCATGCCTTTGAAGGCACTTCTAGTTGAAGTTTATGGCTGAAATTTTGTACACACACAGTTATTTTGTTTAGGGCAAGAAAGCCATTTATTTACTGCATCTTTTTTAACTGAGCTATTTGAGTAAAATAGAGTTTATTAAAATTTGAAAAGCAAAATATTTTTTCTCATTGAGCATTACTGAAAACTTTTACAAATAGACCAAGAAGTAAAGTTCATCTTATAGTATGATAACAGAATTAAAATAAATGTTGGTTTGTATATTGATGCTGCAAAATCTAGCTTTCATATAGCTGCAGTCTATCATTTTATGAGCATTTACAATAAAAAGGATATTTATCTCCAGATATTTTCCCATTTTAAAAACTGTAGGTTCAACTCATACTTTGCTTCATTAACATTACTTAGTTATTCTAATATATGTACCTGTAGATCATCGATAGTTTTTGTTATATCTGAGAAACTTATACAAAAGCATTTACTCATTTTTTCCTCTTCAACTTTTGGAGTTGATTCAATCTTCTAGACTTTTTTGGGAGATTACTGTCTTGAAGGCTTAACACTTCAGGATTTAGAATAATAACTTTCCAAAATTTGTGATTAATAACCTACATTTCATTTTTTGCTCTCTGTGCATTAAATGTTAGCATTTGAGTTTGATAGTAGTAATAATTTATTTATGGGATGGAGTACCATTGAATCAGGGTACTCACAAATAAATATTGCACCTGTATTCTGCTATTACCAGACTGGATTAGTATTATTTTGTCAGTTCAATAATATAGGTATGCTAATTTCTGCTGCACTGTTCTTCTTATTAAGAATGTTTTTGGGTGTCTTTATTTAAAGCAATACTTCTTCTTATAAATAATGTATAGAATAACTTGTATTTTAGAATATTGTAGTATTCACCATATTAACCTGAGTACAGTTGGTTCCCATTATTCGCAGGGATTACATACTAGAAAATATCTGCGAATACCGGGGAATTTTTCCCCATAAAAATACTCTATGTAAGGGGAGGTTACCTTCTGATTCGCCACTAAAATCACTCATGTGACGAAAAAAGGGAATTTTCCCTCAGAAGATTTCATATAATAAGGGAGATTAGGTATTAAGTAGTTGCCACTGTATCCTATGAGATTCAAACTAAGAAAACAAGTCCGTTTACGGGCGTTCCGGTCATGAAAGGGTTAATATACTGGACAGCATGTACATTGAACATTGTCTAATCTTGATATAAATGAAATTAACTTAAAATTACATAAATACGAATAGAAAGCATGATGACAAGGATAAACACAGATATTGTGGCATAAAGCTCGCGATAATCTCAGATGTGATGTTCATGGCACAATTCCAAAACAAATCACATGGTGCTGGTGCGTAATAACACAGAAGATGGCTCCACACATTTGTTATTCGCCGAATGCTGAGCCACGAATATTCGTCACTCGCCAAATATCTAGTTGTGTAGATGGAACAACGAGTTCATCACTCGGTGAACCATGATTATTTCCCCTTCGAGAGTTGGTAAAAGAGCACGAGTCGAAGGGACGAATATTCTGCTAACCGCAGTGTTTTTAACCCTCCACACATTCGTTATTCGCTGATTTACGAATGTCTCTCTGCATTGTTACCAGATCGTGGGAATGTTCCCTATTTGCGAGAAATTTCATGCGGATCTGGCAGCATTGTGCCTTCCGAACCTGTACTCAATGCCGTCAGCCATCAAGTGTATGTCGTAGAATCACATCCACCATCTTCTTTTCCGCGGTTTCTTCTCTTCCATCTTCATTTTCAAATAGGTGCAGCTCATGACAACAAAAGTGGAAAATGCAGTGACAACAAATATAAACAAAATAGGCCAGAAAATAAAATAAAACCAGTACATTGAGGCAGTCACTGTTGAACAAGTAGCATGCGTGTCGACTTCTTACTCTGCCACAGCAAATAGCCCGAGTGACGAATAAGTGAAACAAAAAACTGTGAATGCCGAAACATTGCTCCATAATACATGAATGACGAATACCGGGGACCAACTGTATAAGACAATTCAGAATATTAGAAGACCCTCCTTTTTTTAGCTCAATTATTAGAATAATAGTTGAAATAGTTCAAGTGACAAGTGAATTATGGATTATGCATAATTATTATAATATTACCATAAGAATTATCATCCAATCCATGTTTATTCATAATTTTTTTCTCATTAATCACTGGAAGAGTCTTCAACTGTCACTTCAATCTCCCATCCAACCACAGAATATTACTTTCTTACCCATTCATGCTGTATGAAACACCCCACTTTTTAAAACCATGAGCAACTAATATTGAGGATATACTGTCCTAGGCTATTTTTATCCACTGTCCAGGCAAGGCATCAATTGCTTTTTTTTTATCTTTTCTGCTAGAGTGGAGGTGCTCAACCCATGTGGCATGCACCACTTATGGCACATCAATGTCTAATGTGTGGCACATTGTTCTTCACACAATTTATATAAACATTTAATTTTTCCACAATTACAATATATCTCAGATTGAAAATGTTAATCATAAAATTTCATTATGGTTTACACCATTGTATCAGATTTGTTTGTGAGTAAAATGTAGGATTTATTATTATTACATATATGTTTATTGCACACCAAAAATTAAGTTGCGCATCAACACTCTGCCACAGGGAAAATGTCGCACGACAGGTAAAGATTTGAGCACTACTGTGCTCAAGTAAGAAGTCAATTTTATGATAACAGGCATTCTTCATAAAGGTGAAGTGGGTGATCTTTGAAGGCAGTGGCGGCTCGTAGCTAAAATTAGTGGGGGTGCTGCTTCAGAAAATTTTTAGCCTTTGTTTTAAAATTGTGTAAAAGGAAAAAACATGTATAAAAAGAAAATTTATTCAGGAACTTGATAAAATCTTAACAAAAAAAACCAAACATTTTTACTTACTTTAACTTAAATTGTTACAGTTCAAGCTTGATCTATTCATTTAAAAATGAAATCCATTCTTCTTGTTTTAATTTGCGCAAAAAGTTCAGTAATTTTCTCCTTGATCTCTGGATGACAATTGAGGAAATTTTTCTCCATTGAAAGTACTGCAAGCGCATTTAGTCTTTCCGAATTCATAGTGCTTCTTAAAAAAGTTTTTATTCTTTTCAATGTTGAAAAGCAGCGCTCTGCCTCTTATGTAGTCATGGGAATTGCCAAGAGGATTTTTATCAGTTTCGTAATTTCACTAAAAACATCATCTAGATTATTTTCCAAGATAAATTTCAGCAGCTCAATTAATTTGCAATATTCATGAATATCAGTCCTACAATAGAATACTTTTAGTTCAGTTTCAAGCTTTTCTTTGTCAATCATGGGATAAGCTTCAGTGGTCAGTACTATCTCTTTTGTGGGATGTTCATTCTTAAATCTAGTGAAGCATTTCTTGTTGAACAATTTAGCAGCTACTAAGTGTGTTCCGAAACATCTGTTGTGTCATCAGCCATGACAGCTACAAAGGAAGCTTTTCTAATTTCCGTCCTTATCTCCTCATGGTATATTTGTAGCAGGCAGTCAAGTATCTCATTCTGAATGGTCTTAGAAACACCTTTGAAGACTGCACTGGTTTCTAAGTGATTCTTCAAATCTGAATCTAATTTAGATGCAAAATTTACTAATCCTCTAAATACCCCTGGATTTACTGAATCGTCTTTTTCATCATGTCCACATAAGGGAGTTTCAAAGTTTCCACAAAAGTAAATGCAGTCTATTATTTTGGACAAAATTTCACGGTTCTTTTTAACTTTTATATTATGCTCATTTATTGAAAGTCTGTATGCCTCACTAAGTTTCTCCTTAATACTTACGGTTCCTAAAAGTGACAGTGAAACAACATTATCAACGTGCTTCTTTGACTTCTCATGCTTTTCAGTTTTTTCTTTCATTTTGTTTATATTTCTAAAACCATCTTTTGTCCACGGTACATCACCTCCAAACAGCAAACACGGGAAGCAAAACAGTGCATTTTTTACTTCACAGCCGCAAAGCCAACTTTTCCGTTGGTACCATTCAGAATTAAAGCTACGAATATATTTCTTGTTGTTGCTTTTGCCTGTCTGAGATATTAGAATATCAGGTGTTGAACGACCTCTTTTCTTAACTGTAATTTTCTCATGGAGAGATAGCTGTGAAAACTTAAGCTGTTGAAGTTCACTTACAGTCACAGAACTTATTTCTTGGGGATGCAAGGCCATGGTTAAAGTTTTTAAATAAAAGAACCGAAAAAAAATGAATCAAATAGAATAGCTGGAAGCAGAATAATAATCTGATTCTACACTCTTCTACACTTTATCACATTCAAGAATATGGTACACGGTTTTTAAGCACAACACACGCTGAGTAAAAAAAACTTCCTTCCACCTCTCTACCTGGCAGTCCCGCCTTCCTCCCCACCCCCCCTCCTATGTGCGCATGCGCACAACAGTCAAACATCACGTCGCTGGCACTGTGAAGCGCACAGTTCCATACAAAGATTTTTGTATCTTTTTCATAAACTGGGGGATGGCTACTGAAGTACTGACATTAAGCTTAAGGAATATATATTGTACTACAAAAATAAAGAAAGAATTAAAGAAAAAAGGACTCATTATATTAAATGTTATCGATAATATCAAGTGGAAATAGGGGGTGCTGCAGTTCCGCAGTGCCTATACACGAGCCGCCACTGTTTGAAGGGTTTGTTGACTAGTATTGTAATAATATGTAACTAGCGGCCCGTTGCAGTACTTCCTGAAAACATTTAGGGACCCTTGCGTGAAATGGCCCTAAGCCACAGGGCCTATGACAAAGAATTGTGAGACGGTGTTTTTTGTTGAACCTCTTTTATTGACCCTCTCAAAATAATCATATAGCTCACACCATTTTCATAACCAAAAACACATACATGATTTAGACTAACACTTCGCGGTACACAGCATTTTTTGTTATGTCCGCTGTTTCCGATGGCATAGCAAATCGTATGTTCTGTGGGTTGTTTAATAATAAGTAATCACTATAAATGCACCAACCACATGTCAAATATCTTGCTTAATTATCGAAAGAAATTAATCACATACATTATCAATAAGTATAGTAATTTGCTTTAAACTGCCCTATAAAATTTGCAAACAAAACGATATTTTCAATGTATGCATCAAATATCTTGCTATTTGTACTGTGAAGTTATTCATTATTACAGTGCATTGGAGTTGTTTCTGAATTAAAGTTTCTATGCTACGTATTTATTTGTTTTATATTTACATGAAACTTTTCACAATCAGTTTTTGTCCTTGATGTGTTTGTTTCATTGTAAGCTTAGTGCAAATGCACTTGAAAGCCCAAGTACAATAATGCAAAAATCTGAGATTAACAATGTCAACTACCCTAGCAACCTCCTTTATGAAAATTAAAAAAATCGAATATAAACAAATATGAACAAACATAAATTAAACAACTGAATCGATGGTAAGAACTTATTCTTCATTTCTTTCTACATGAAATGGTATAAATCGTGAGTCAAAGTCTTGATCGTAAGATATTTTAAAATGTTAAAGACTAAAGGTCTACACATCATATTCTAGCTGATTACGTGTTAATCAAATGTAAAAGCGAAAACTATCCTGGTATCAAACCCTTGCGTTTTCAGAGGATGACTACTCACTTTAAACCTGCAAGAATTCGCACCGAGTATTCTGGCGAAAGATTCATTGAAATCAAACCAACTGTTCTTGATTTATTTGCGTTCATGCCAGGAAGTGACATCACTTGAGGCTTGGACGCAGGCAGGCTGGCATGCAGGCAGGCACAGACACATTGGTTATAATATATTAGATTGAAAAGTCATTCCTCTAGGTATGACCACAAGATCAATGTTAAAATTGGATATATGAGATTTCACATTGCCTTTGAGATGTGCTGAAGAACCATCCAGCACTAGCATGCCTCGTTTCTTAAAAAGAGCTACTGGTCCACGGTTCTACACTTCATTGAGCCGCTGGACCATCAATTTATTATTCATCTAACCATTCTCATTACATTTAAACATGATGCTTCCAGATAATGTCTCTCTTATGAGGTTTTTTTCTCATTAATTTTAGCCAAAACTGACAAATTAGTACTTATCCTCCTCTTTTCATTGCCAGCAGTTTTCACTAACACTGATTTTGTACCTTTGTCATCAAATGTGGTGCTGGTGAGTATTTTCAAATAACCCAAGTATTTCATGTGCATTTCCCATTTGGCCTATCAGGTAACTATGTTTATGCTCTGGATCAGAGGTAAGAAACCTTTTTATGAGAAAGGCTGCATTGCCAGTTGTGAATGCTTAGGCAGACCATTTTTTAGGTGTTGAAGGTTTAGGCAGGCTGCATTGTCAGTTCTAATTGCTTTGGTGGGCAACATTTGAGTTTACATAGGAAATTACTGGAAAGATTCTGTGGGATCTTATTGGTGAAAATCAATGAAATACTCTTGCAAGCCTCATCTGGTCTCATCCCTGCTTTAGATGAGTCACTTGACGGTGATATTCGATGAGTTTTTCAGTGTAATTTACTGGTCTTTGAGCCAAAGTTGTTCATCAACAAAGAGCTAAGCCATTCCTGAAAAAACCTGGTGATCCACTCTGCACTTGCCTTCAAATTCTTTTGGGCTAAATTAAGCAATGTCATTAGTACGAAGGCTTCCACAGCGTGCTGTTGATATGGTGGTGATTTCCGGGATTCTGCCGTGTTGATCCATTTCCTGGACAATATTTCGCCGACGTTCCAGTCGGCTTCTTCTTCTACCTGAAGAAGCCGACTGGAACGTCGGCGAAATATTGTCCAGGAAATGGATCAACACGGCAGAATCCCGGAAATCACCACCATATCAAGCAATGTCATTGCTTACAGGACCCTCATCACAATAGTCTACCGTGAAACAGGAAGCCCATTTTAATGTTTTTCTGCACATGCGTCACCTCTTTCTGCTCTAACTCTTCAGAACATCCAGTTTTTAGTCTTGAAACGCTTTGTGTGTGGAATTGATGCACTTTAACCTTTCTTTCGATCTTTTCCATCATTATATATTTGCTTCAGTGAAGCTGAATGTAAGTGCTGAAAAATAATATATACCTATATACACATGAACATATATGAGAATATAGGTAAGATAATGATAATGATAATCACTTTTGGTTTCTCAAATGCAAAAATAGGAGAAAATTGTCTTACACTCAGGTGAATACAGTTTATACCTGTGGTCCCCAAACCTTTTGTAGTCATAGCGCCCTTTCAAAGATAAACAGAATTTTGCAGCACTCCAGCCTATAAGCAAGGTTTTTCTATTTTTACCTTTGGGTGCCTCCATTAGTTGGTACAGCTACATGCTATTTCACTATCTGTGTTGTTTATTTAATTACTTTTAGTTGAGAGGCTGATATCCTTTTGCTCTAATTGAAATATCACAATTTCCTAAAGTGCACAGCTAAATTAATATAATTCATAATAATATTTAAAGGAAATTTTGTTTTGAAAGATCATACTTGGAAAAATCTCGTCTTCAACTATATATAGGTATAATACTCATTATTTCTGAACAAACTATTGGTATTAATAAGTTATTAACATTATTGTTTATATTAATGAATGAAGATCAGTGAATTGATCTTGTAATAAATGATAACATTGTACAGACATAGTTCTTTCTTTTATTAATTTAGCTAATGAATAGCCTTTTTCCTCGAAGTGTGTTTGTTATATTAAAAGATGAGTAATACTTATTGTTAACTTGATTAATTATTTTTCCATTCATCTAAAAAATCTTTACAAAAGTAAATGATGTCTACAAACATACTGATCAATGGATAACTAGAAAAACTTTGGAATTAAATTATTTTGTTATATATTATTATATCTTTTTTATATCTTATTGAATATGAAATAAATTGTGGATGTCAGCAAGCTACTCTTTCGGTCTCTTTTAAACCTAAAATATGTATTCTTTCAAAAAACTCACAAAAATCTCACACTTTCAATAATCTGTAGTTGTCAAATTTTGTTACTTGTTTCAGGTAAATGACATTATTTCATGTTTTAGGCAGAATGAAAAGTTAATATCTTTCTGAAATGAATAAAATCTTTTTCAGAGTGATGCCTTGGGCAACGAAAATGGAGAGAATGTGAGTGTCGGTAAGGAAGATGGGGATGACGAGGGTGAATTGGTCCAGGAGGCAATGAATCGTCTGCTGCAGCAGCATCCACGTCTCCTCCTCCAATCCAGGGAAGATGAAGAGGCTGCTATGGGTGAGGCCAAGGCAGCAGGAAGGTCTCTATTCTCATCGCTGTCACCGAAGAAGCGGAGAGAAAAGATTGGCAAAATGGTGAGATGTGGTCTTTGGTGATTATCAGATCAAGGGTTGTACCAGGGTAATTTCAAATGAGACAAAATTAAGAATGTATTTGTCCTCTACAAAATGGTTCTGCTAAAAATAAATGTTTTAAAATTGTATATTTTATAAAAATAGTTTGAAAACCGTATTTGATTTGCTGATGAATTTTCAAAATTTTTTTACAATAGTATTTAAATGGTGTAGTAGACACAAGTTTAAGCAAAGAACTGAAAACGTTTTTGGGAAATTTTTAATGCAAAGTAATTAATGTTACCCAAAAAAATGCTTCATGCTGAATGAAGCTATTCTGACAGCCGATTTAGAGAACTTGGGTAAATAAATGATGCATTATACATTGCACAAACTTTCTCATATATGTATATACATTTGGTGGACTGTGTACACTTATAAAAGAAAAATGCTTATAAATCATAGTTAACTGTAGTTTAGCATATATTTTAATGCCACTGGTCCATATTTAGTAATTTTTTGGGACATATGGCTTAGTTAGTATTATTTGTGACATCAGGCTGTACAATTGGATGGGTTTTAATCAAAATCCTTATAGCCATTTTTGAGTAAATCGAATTGTTTCAAAATAACCTAGAATAAAGTACCCTTAATTGTTGCACAATATTGTTCATCTCTTCAAAGTGTCTATTATAAATGATATTATCCACAAATATGATATATCATTCAATTTAGTTTAACCATTTAGGCTGTAATAAGATTTTGAGTGGATCACGGCGGAGGCGTGACATCATAGGGCTTAGGTAAGGTAGATTAGCATACATTGTAATGCCACTGGACACCATATAGTGATTTTAAGAGATATAAGGCTTATGTAGTATTATTTGTGAGGTCAAGCTCTACAATTGGATTAATTTTAATCAAATTCTCGAGCCATTTTTGAGTAAAAAAAATCTTTCTAAAAATCGCCAAGAATAAACTACCCTTTATTTTTGTGTAATATCATTTTTATGATAAAAGGGTCTGCAAATGATGATATATTGCACAAATACGAGATATCATTCAATTTTATGTATGCGTTTTTGCCCCAGAACAGCGAACAGACCAACAGACAGACCGACAGTCAGTCAGACTGACTGACAGACAGCACTTTTATGGACTCAGGGACACCTAAAATGTGTATTTTCATCAAAATCTCGAAGCCGAATTTTTTCACAATTACAATACTTTCTCAATATACAGGATGATTCTGAACTCGACTGACAAAATTATAGGGGTAGTAGGGGGGTTTGCATAGAGCATGAAATGCCTTGTCCCAGCTTCCGGAACTGCTTAACGTCCGAGATACAAGGTTTGGAAGTAGATGCCCCGCGCCTTGAGTTAGGCAACCCGGTCGTGTGGTGAGTCAAATGTATGCGAATTTTGGCATCCCTTTGCTGTGAGGTACAAGAAGGAAGAGTGAATATAACGGGCTCTTTGTGTAATGCAGGTTTTTAATACCCTTACACCATGCTCAGCGATCACAGAAACTGCTTGAAATGGTGACCTCGAACTTCAAAACCACACCACACCAACGTGACATTTGATTGCCGAACACGTTCAAAGATACCAGGCATGTTCTAATTTTATCACAGGCAGCTTGAATGCGGGAGATGAGATCTTCCTCGTGGTCCACAGCTGTGTCATACACTAGTGTCTTGATATGTCCCCACAAAACATAATCCAGTGGATTCAAGTCAGACTGGGCCAGCCATGGCATGGGACCACCATTTCCAATCCATTTCTTGCAGTACCTCAAATTCAGATGGTTACACACCACCAAGCTGAAATGGGCAGGGGCACCATCATGCTGTGCTGATGGATCCTAAAAGGAATATCTTCCAGTAACTGAGGTTTGATTCAAAATTTCATGATACAGTTCGCCCATCAAACGAGCAGGAAGGATGTGTGGTCCAATGAGGTAATTGTTCAGTTCACCACACGACTGGGTTGCCTACCTCAAGGGATGGGGTGTCAACTTCCAAACCTCATATCTCGGACTTTAAGCAGTTCCGGAATCTGGAACAAGGTGTTTCGTGCTCTATGCAAATCCCCCTACTACCCCTATAATATTGTTGGTAGAGTTCAGAATCACCCTGCATATGAGAAAGTAAAAAACTTGGGTGGTTTTTTCTGCATTTGCTTACTCGCAGGTATTATGAAACATTTTCAAATACAGCCACCTTTCAGGAAACAAAACCAAAATTTCGATTCCTGAATCTCCCCAGAGAAACTTACCCAATTTATGCTTCCCTTCTTGTATGAATAGCTCATACTCCCTCTCATGTAGGTACACCAACAGTACATGTTTTGAAATTTACCAAAATATTGTTGTATACATGCTGTACATATTGTCACTCTATATACTGTATTAGTCTGAATATAGTCCCTCCCTGAATATAGTCCCCCCCCCCCCCTATTTCTGAAGCCTCAGTTTTGAAAAAAATGTTTGAGCCCCATTACAGACCTCACTTTTAATATTCTAAAGAACGAGTTTTAATATGTACGAGCAATTTAGTTAGAGCTATCAATTTACAATGAAACGGTAACATCATGTTTTGCATGTTATAAGCCTAATTTAAATGTATCAAGTGTTACTAGAGTCCAGTAACACTTGATACATATTTAAATTATGCCTACTACTGGACTAAATTCGAAAACTTTACATTTATGAATGTTATTTAAATTTCATTCCCATACTTCAGATGCCGTTGACAATGGCTACTTGAATCTTGCCTGTATAAAAAAGTAATTATCACCAGATTTACAGTTAACATATCCTTTTCATAATTTATTTTACCCGTATTTTCGTTACTTCCGATATTTATGCCTTGGAATATCACATCAAGGAATGCATTCTGTAGATAATTGAAACACCTCAGTTTGATTTATGTAATTAATACTTTTATAATGCGATTGTATTATACACAATCAACAGCTGCGCAAGCTGGACAGCATGATCAGCTGACAGAGTTGCCTACAGATTGACGGATAATAAAGATAGTTTCTTTCTTCGTAGTGACATTTTCTCTAAAATAAAGATAAGTAGCACCACTGCATATCAATATTTGGGACTTAGGGAAGGGATGAAGTTGGCCAACCAGCGCTTTCAAAGCAAAAACTTCTGCAATTCCGGCTATTATGAAAATACGAACATTTAAGGCAATGATCCCAAAGAGTGAACAAAAAGAATTGAGTTATTGAGGCATATGTATCAAGAAATTCTCCGTAAAACTATCAAATCAAGTGAGGGAATTAATTGTTACCTATACTTACTGCCAGCGGTGATATTTTCATTTGCTAATTTTTTTGGACGCGATTACTTTTCTTACTAATATTTTGGCCAAAAAGGCGGGACTATACTCGGAATAATATGGTATATCAGAATATACAGTGATATAACTGGGAGAATCAGAAATTGAATTCTTTACATGTATGTGTATAATCTGCAGAATGTCTGATGGTGGTTTTTTTGAATTCTGAAGATATTGTCAAATTTTGAAGATAATTTTTTTGAAGATTTTCTTGGTTTTTAGATGGAAGATGATATTTTACCAGGATTGAGTTCCTTTGACTGTGGACAATGCAGTGTGAAGCCTTATACGAGGGTGAATTAAAAAGTTCTTGGAATGATGTCAGTAGAAGTGTGCCTGAGTTCAAACAATAACAAACCATAGTTGTCGGAAATTAGCATATTCTTAGCTATAAAAATATAATATATGGTAAGAATTAATTCATTTGGTATAATATAACCTCTGGTTTTTTGACCCACAAATTCATGAGTATGGACAATTTGAAATTTGAGATTCGAACGAACTTGAAGTTTTTGACAGAACTTGGTTGAGAACCAACTGCCATCATCTGGAATTTACATAAAGTTGATGGGGATGATGCACTAAAGGAAACAACAGTTTATGAATGGGTGAAATGGTTTAAGAATGAATGAGAGGGCATTGAAGATGACCATCGAAGTGAGAAGCCATCAATGTTAATCAGTGAGGAAATTGTGGCTGCCATCCAATCTATTGTGGCAGAAGATCGCCGAGTGTCAGTGCAAATGATAGCCAAACATTTGGACATCTCATATGACTCAGCTCAATCAATTCTCACAGATAGTTGAGGATTGAGCAAGCTTTCTGTTTGATTGGTACCAAAAGCATTGCACTGAACACAAGACTCAAAGGGCTGATCATGCAGTTGAGTTTCTCAACTGATTTGATGCCGATCCTGAAGATTTCTTCTGCCAATTAGTGACTGATGATGAAACCTGGATTTATCAGCACAATCCAAAAAGCAAGATTCAGTCCAAACAATGGTTACCAAGCATGTCAAGTGGACCAATCTAGTTCAAGGATGAATGGTCAGTCAAGAAGGTTATGGCAACTGTTTTTGGGATTGTAAAGACGTGATCTTAGTCAATTTTCTTGAAGTACAATGGATAGTAACAGGAAGTTATTACAAATGAATTATGTTGGAAACTGGTCTCTTATCCACCCTACAGTCCCGACCTTGCTCCTTCAGACTTTTTCCTGTTCTCACATCAAGAGAGTTCGCTGGGAATCAATATATGAGGGCAAACAAGCAGTTTTGAACTGGTTTCAATCAAACGATCCAACTTTCTTCAGAAATGGGTTAGAACAATGGCGACACCATATGAAAAAATGTTTGGAGTTAGATGGTAGATATGTTGAAAAATAAATGTTTGTTTTGAGTTTGTTCTGTTTTTTATGAGATCATTCCAGGAGCCTTTTGATTCTCTCCCGTAAATGCCATGCCAGATATCATTCTACAATTTCATCATAATATATTTGTATTGAATATATTTTAAATAATTACCATTTTCTAATTTCAAAATTTATTAGAAATGGAAATATAGTATTTTTTATTTCAATTGCTCGTAAAGATAGTGACTATCTTGGATTTCTCTAGTTGTGAAAGAGTTAAGTAAAGGCATACCTCAGTTAACAAAGCCTCTGGCTTAACGAAGTCTGTCCTCCCCTTATTTTTATTTTGGCTTTTTGTAACTTCTGGCAAATTACCTTGGATTCCATTGCAGAAATTCTTGTATTATTTTTTGAACACTCTTTAGAAGCCCTGCAACTTGATAATGCTTGTGACATACCACGTATAGTCTTTGGGATTATGTCAGTAAAATGATTCCCAACCAGGCCTACATCACCACATATGCATATGTGTATAAGGATGTTCCATTCACAGTAGATATTCTATCTCACTATTTGGTGTACTTGAATGATTTATTATTATTATTGTTATATATATAAGTAAGTATAACAAAGTACTGGAAATTATCCCTATTCACTGTATGTTATATCTACCTCTGGCAATGAGGTTTCTGACAACAAAGTGGATGCCAGGAATCTACTTTGTTACAGGAGGTACGATTGTATGTCAGGATGCATGTCATTTAAGGGGTTATAAAATTTTTGCAATATCTTTGAGTTATAAACAAAATTTGATTCTAGAAAATATCGATTGCTTTTTTCTTGCTCTTTCAGATTTCAAAACTAGAAGATGCTATGGATCAGGAAGTGAGAAGTCGCAATGATGGAGGTCCTGAAGGTAGTCGAGGCCAGGTGTTGTCAATTCTTATGTTACATGCTTGCTCAGGGCTTCAGCATGCACAAGATGAAGAGGAGAAGGAAAGGTTGAGAGAACTCAAAGAAGCTGCTAATGACTCCAAAGTAAGTTTTGGTCATTTTCACTTTGAAAGCAATAACAGAATGCTTAAATAAAAGTGCAAGTTAATGTTAAAGTGGGTTTACATCTGTCACTTATAATCCTGGAGTAAATCAAGTTTAGGTATTGGTAGACTGCCTGAATTTGTATCTGAGAGATGTATCAATACAAAATTCTTACCAGATGTGCCAGAGACATTTATGTTTTCTGGGAATAGTCGATGGTGCTTTGTCTCATGTTCTTTTCAGTCAATTTCATGAAGCCATCAAAGAATAAGGTTGTCAAAATTAGTTGGGTTATATTTTTTCACTTTATTTTTTTATTTTGGCACACTTATTGTAATAAATTTGGATGGAAAAGTTGATTTCATAAAAAACAAATACAATGAAAATTCAGTAGAAAATTGAACCTGTTCCTAAAAACAAAAATACAATTTGTGTTAAAAATAATGAAATAATCCTATGGTGTGTACGGATGATGCATTTTAATCGTTTTTTCCTGTGACGAAGAACTTTTCTTTGCCAACATTTACCTTCTGACTACATGGACAAACTTAGTGCTTTCCAGATGCATGTAATTGCATTGTGAAAAATTCATGATTACCATCTGAGGTGTTAGCAGATGGCACAAAGTTACCACCATATGTTATTTAAGAAATTGGTATTACAAATTTTTTTCCTGAATAGACCTTGTTTTTTATTCATGGTCATCTTAAATAATATTAGCAATACTGTTTTTATTCAGTTCGAAGGTGAGGTTTTTTTATTTATAAGATTCAAAAACTGATTCTTTTTAAATTCACATATGAAGGTAAATTTCTGTCATCGTTTTTATGGCACTGCTGGTGGACATTTTTGAGAAAATTGCAGTAAACATTGTCATTTGCAGGGTAAAAATTTTCACATAGTATATATTAATGCATGCATTACCTTTGAACATGAAAATAATTTTAAATCCATGTCAAATTTATGTATTATTTCAAAATTTTAATGTCTTTCATTGATTTTCAGGAACAGGAATCTATCAGTGGCCTTGCTGATGAAAATCTTCCAGCCACAGGTGATTCAGATGTATAAAACAAAGGTGTACATAAAATTCTTTTTGTCTTAAGAATAGACTGTAAAATAACATCTGGAACTGAATTATGTGTCTCTAGTTCTTTTGTAAAAACAAATCATTGTTATTTCTGTACAGACTGATTAAGTGAAGGTCCATAAAGGGATGCAGAAGAGAGCAGCAACTTTCCAAGTGTGGTGTTACTACCTACCCAACGTTGCTTGTGTAAAAATTTGTTGAAATAAGTAATTATTTTTAAATTATTGGACAAAAATGACATTTTTGTCTAATTATTCCATTTGTAGAGAAAGCTGTGAAAATGTGTAATTTTTAATCTGTATTGTAAGTCTTTTTGATTTTATTTCTAAAACTAAAGTGTAGTATTCAATAGTGTAATTCAAGCTGAATTTCTTGTCTATGGCTTTAAGAAAGGTTTAGCCTCCTTAATCTTAATGCTTAGGTTTAGTTACAGATTGGCTTACCTCTTTACCAGATTCACAATCTTCTTGCTTACAATAGTCCCAATTTTTTCACCTGTGCTACACTGCAAAAAAATTATTATTTGCTCCAAATCTGCATGGACACCTTTAGTTCCTGCGTTAATAGGAAGTGGTATCCTTCCAAGTGATTGATTTGGTGCTCTAGATTAAGCTATGCCAAGTAAAAATAACTCCTGTTAACTGTATGAATATTTATGAAGAAGGTATGTACATTCATTAGTTTGTTAACCATTTCCTTGTGCTTTACTGACTTATGCTTATGCCATCATAGTTATGTTCCTATCTCTTTAGTACCTTGTTATTTTTTGTAGTTATATTCTTTTATAAACTTTTTTCATCAAATACTTTTACCCAAAGATCCTTCTTGAACCAAAAAATGTGTAATTAAAACAATATCAAATGGAACTTGCAAGTGAATAAGTGTATTTCCATTGATTCTGACTGATGACTTTAATGCTGATATGTAGGGCTATAGTTGAGTGACGATATTTTCTGCCTTGCATAATGAAAATATGTACGACTTTTCTGTGCACTTATGGTTTCAGTAGTTACCATTGCTGTCAACAATTCATAGAAAAGGATTGATGTTTAATTCAGGCTCAAGTACTTAGATTAAAAATTTAGGAAACTTTAATTACATCAATCAGTAAAAGATAATCATATTAACGCTTAATCCAAAGACCAAATTGCGTATTATTTTAGTCTAATAAACTCTACTAATATGATCTGTTAAGTAATTTAATTGCCCTCAGTAAAGACATTGTGAATAGGTTATACATTAAAGGAGTTCTAAAGTTCACTTCATAAATGAATTGTGATTGTATCTGTAGCAATGATGAAAAACTTTAAAAGATATATCACTTCTTTGTATGTCTGTGTGATTTTCAAATAAAAAAATCACAAACATTTTTGTTAATACGTTGATAATTTAATTTTTAAGAAGTGATAAACTAAGTACTTATCATGTTGGCTTGTGAATTTCGGTTCTTTGGGATTACTTTTTCCACATGTGATCATGACCAGAAGAACATATAAAACCAACTCCAAAAACAATGGCATAGGGTAAACAATCATCAAAACACCAAATTCTTCTGAATGTATGGATAATTTGAAAATTAACATTTAAAATATTCTATAGAAATTTTTGAAGATGTCAATATTTTAAGGAAAATTTATTAGTTTTTAAAATATTGGACAGAGGTTGTTTGTTGGATGACAAGATAGGGAGCTTCTACATATTTACACATGCAAGATGTTTGAGGTGATATTTTAGTCCTGCTTATGGGAAATGTGATGTGACTAATTATTGATAAACAAGTGGTGATGTGTCAGTTGATGTCAAGCAACACCATTATAGGCCACAGGGCTATGGTTATGGAGCCCAGGATAATCCTAATTGAGCCTGTAAAAAGGAATTTTTTGTGTGCCTTTTTATGCTACTTTTAAGGGATTATAAATCTTTAAGATAATTTAAACTTCAAGTATTTTTGATTATTTTTATTGGTGGATTTTGTTAATCCTTGGAGTGAATGCATGAAAATCATTCTTAACACTCAAGTGAGCTCTTTTCCATGATTAATGTGTTGTTTCATGGATTCAGACTGCATTATCATCATTTTTAATTCACTTAATGCATCACCATTTCTGCAAACAATATTTGGTGGAGGTAATTATACTACATTAGGTCTTTAGAGAATAAAAAATCAAAGTATAACTTAAAAGTTATATTTTGGTATTTTATTTGATAATTACAGATAAATTCCTCGTAGTTATGCTTACTGTATTAAAAATAATTTAACTTGGGAATCCATGCATAAATGTAATGTAATCTTTACTGAATGAACCTTAAAATGTTTTCATTCATTAAGGAAGTTGATACCTTTATAATATTGTGTGAATTATAATCTTTCTCTTAAATCTCATAATTTGTGTTAACACATTTGAAGATAATAAGGACTTTTGCTTTGTTAAGAAAAACTTCCTTAAGAATGGTTTTCAAGCTATCAATTGTGTGCCAATCAGTCATTTATATTTTTTACTATTGATATGCATATGTGGTTATAAGGTATTATTAGTTTGTAGTTGTTGCACTCATAAACATTTGTTCATGATACTTCACCTCAATGATGTATGTTCACTCTCAAAATATCTCATCGGTGTTGCATATATTTATTTTATCGTTGTTTTTTTATGGCTAATTATTTGCCTTGTGGGTATATTTTTTGTAGTAGTGGCTAGTGATTATAATGTAAAAAATGTCATAATCATCACTGATGGATGTAAACTAAAAGAAACCTATTTGAATAGTGATTTGTTTTAGTATCAAGTATTAACACAATGTCAATTTATCTTAATTTAAATTTAGGTAAAATTGTTGAACACAATTCATATCTGTGTTTTGACAGAATGTATTCATTCAAATGTTGAATTGTAAATAGTATCATTAGGATTTTTGGATGAGGTTAACATTTAAAATATCAATAAACATTCAAGGAGGTTTTGGGCAGTTATATGAATATGAGATAAATAGCTCAAGGTATTTTGGAAAAGCTCTTTAAACTGCTAAAAATGGAAAATTATTTAAAGTTGAGATAATCTACATGATGATTCAACAGTAAATTTTTTTGAATAGCCCTTGTCTTGTTATAGTTGTATCTTGTGTCTGTATCTTCCTGTGAACACAATTTTATGCTTGTGTGAAAAATGTGTGGCTTAATTGGTATAAATGTTATTTTTCTACATTTTTAATGAATTTTAATGCAATGTTTACTTTTTTGAATTAACTAATTTTAAAATGCCAAAGTAATGATAGCTTGCAATAAGTTATTTTGCTTTTTTCTAGCTATGAACTTTTATATTCAGACATGAATTACTGTATCTTTTGTAACTTAGGGTAATTATATATACCCTTTCTCTTTCAAAAACAGTATTTATTGAGGTTCATTTCCAAAAATAAATATGGCATAATAAGGGTGTACTATTCATTATTGCTTCCTATTATGTGTGTTTAGTAAAATAAAAATTGATTGTAGTTTGTTCAAAAATTAGTGATTTTTTGCAGCATTATGGATTTGTAGAGTTGTATTAAATTTGATTGTTTTTCTTAAATTTTGGAGCAGTGTAATTTTATTGTGGTCATATGAAATTATTCATATTCTTGTCATGAAAGGATAGGTGTCCTGCTTGCTTTATTTATCCTTCTATGAAGTATTCCTCTTCTGAATCTTTCAGCTTTTTACGTTCTTATGTGACATATTATATTGAATTATGTGCCAACATGACTCGAATAGCTGTTTGGATATCATGCAACTAGTTACCTTTAACTTTTAAAATTATTGTATTTTGCAGTCAATTTCTTTGTTTAATTTCTTATTTTTGCTATTGTATATCGATTTTATTTAATTCTAGGCATAGTATTTTTAAAATTTTTGTTATTCATTCCATCTTGTTGATATGATATGATGTATGAGAGAAATCTTAACAATGTTTATCGAAAAGGTGTTTAATTTTTCCCATGTGAAACTAATGTGATTTGAAGTTATTTGAAAATATTAATTTAAAAGAGTTTTTTGTTTTCTGTCTTGACAAAAAGCCAAATTCATATTTCTATGTGAAAGTCAGAGGAAGTTGGTCAACCCAGAGAAATTTATTAGTCATAATTCAATATGTACACACATTTACATCCACTATATATGGGAAGATGGGAAAATCAACAAAATCCATGAAGTAAAGGAGTTATTTTCTCAACCTCCCATGCCTATAATGTCATTTTTCTCTAATTCAGTATCAGCTATTTTAAATAACAGTGTAAACACTTCTTTGCTTCATGTTTTATTGTTCTACATTTATTTTCATCCTGTAAGGATATTTCCTCGAGTTGTTATGCTCAATGTTATTCAGACATAGTATAAATTCAGAAAGTTTTGGATGCATTACATGTAAACTTTTATGAAAAACCCTTTGATGCAGAAAGCAGTGATGAAGATATCATCCAAAACTAATCCAAAAATAAATTAACTTATGGATTAGTGACGTATAAGGTATTATTTATTGCAATGTTAAAATTGCATTCTTATTTTAAAGTATATTATGTACATTTTGTTTATAATTTATAAGCATTCTTTTGTTTAATGATAATGAGTCATTGTAATCGCTTTGTAATTCTGTGATCATTCAGTTTGTAAATGGTACTGTTTTTTCAGTCCTCACTTTCAAAGGCAGTGAAATGTGAACATTGCTGTACTTGTGATTTTATTTCTGTATTTGTTTTCATGTTGAATTTCTTCATTTGTGATATAGATGCAGATATTTATATTAATTTATCTATTAGAATTTTCCATTTTTTCAATATGTTAAATTCCAGGCTATTACATATAAATGTATATTTTCTGTAGTAGTTTTATATGCACTGTTTTAATGTTGTGTCATTTTCTGAATTAAAGAAAAAGCAAAATTTCCATTTCAATCATCGTACTTCCTTTAATGGTTTTCACCTGCCAATTTTGCATAGTATTTTTATTGTAACTATACATTTTGATATATTCCATGCTATATTTATGAGCACTGAAACTGTGAGAATTAAGCAGTCTTTTGCCTCATGTTGAAATAGCTTAAATTGTCTTTATACTGTAACAACTCATTATTATATTAGTTAAATATAATTACAGATATTAATTTATCCTGTGTGATTGGAATAGGAATAAGAGAACAAATCTAATACATTATAACCACTGTGTCCCTGCCTGCCTGCGTCCGAAGCCTCGAGTGAAATCACCTCCCAGCATGAATGCAAATAAATTGAGAACTGTCAGTTCGATTTTGACGGATCTTTTGCCAAAATATTCTGTGTGAATTATTGCAAGTGGGTAGTCATCCCCCAGGATAGTTTTTGTTTTGCATTTGATTAACACGTAATCAGCTAGAATACGATGTGTAGACCTTGAGTCTTGAACATTTTAAAATATCTTACGATTGAGACTATGACTCGAGATTTATATCATTTCACATAGAAAGAAATGAAGATTCTTATTCTTACCATCGATTCAGTTGTTTAATTTATGTTTGTTCGTGTTTTAAGTTTATATTCGATTTTTTCCGATTTTTTTACTTTTCATAGAGGAGGTTGCTAGGGTAGTTGACATTGTTAATCTCAGATTTTTGTATTATTGGACCCGGGCTTTCAAGTGCATTTGCACTAAGCTTACAATAAAACAAACACATCAAGGACAAAAACTGATTGTGAAAAGTTTCATGTAAATATAAAACAAATAAATAAATAGCATAGAAACTTTAATTCAGAAACAACTCCAATGCACTGTAATAATGAATAACTTCACATTACAAATAGCAAGATATTTGATGCATACATTGAAAATATCGTTTTGTTTGCAAATTTTATAGGGCAGTTTAAAGCAAATTACTATACTTATTGATAATGTATGTGATTAATTTCTTTCGATAATTAAGCAAGATATTTGACATGTGGCTGGTGCATTTATAGTGATTACTTATTATTAAACAACCCACAGAACATACGATTTGCTATGCCATCGGAAACAGCGGACATAACAAAAAATGCTGTGTACCGCGAAGTGTTAGTCTAAATCATGTATGTGTTTTTGGTTATGAAAATGGTGTAAGCTATATGATTATTTAAGAGGGTCAATAAAAGTGGTTCAATGAAAAACACCGTCTCACAATTCTTTGTCATAGGCCCTGTGGCTTAGGGCCATTTCCTGCAAGGTTCCCTAAATGTTTGCAGGAAGTACTGCAACAGGCCCCTAGTTCTTGCTTTTCTGACATTACAGTATTCCTCCAAAACTATCAATGTTAATCATTGTGTGTCATGTATCTTGAAAAATAAGATGACTCAAGACTTCATTCTAGACAACTTAGTTACAGCCTTGATCTGACATTCTTCACACATTTTTGTAGATTTATTTTTTTATTATTAATTATTATTGTTTGAGACATTATCTGTTCAATAAAATACTAGTAAAAACAATTGGGAAATTTTGGCACAATCATATGATCAAATTCATTTTGGCACATTTGCAGTCAGAAGATTATAAATTTGAGAGATAATGAAAGCAAAAGCAGTAGTGGTAGAAGACTAACCCAAAAGGGAAAAGAAGATCCTGTTTGAATTTGAAAACCAAGATATTGCATAGTTATGATGTTGGTGATAACAAAGATGATATTGCTCACGAATTTACACTTCCTATTTCTATTCATATGCAAAAGCACTCTCTTCTTGGCTTGGATCTGCAACTTTTTAATTCCAAAGTTTGAAATGCCAGCTCTCTTTCAAGTCTCCTTATGATGCTGAACTAGTCGATGATGTACATTGAGTTGTTTTAATAGGTTAGTTTTTAGGTACTGGGTGTGCGACTATGTTTGTTTTTTCTTTAAACTTTATTCTGAGAGTGTATGTACCTTTTTCTATTTTTCCTTTATATGTTTTTGTGCATGTATTGGAAGAAGCGCATATCTCTAGACACACTATGAACAGGTACCTGGAGCTGATTTTGCTGGAAACCTGGGTAAGTGTAGTCTATTGTTTCCTATCTGTTCTCTTTTGGTCATTCTTAATTAATGATTATTATTTCTTTTTTACTTTTTATTATGTCCCTAAATTTTATATTGGTCAATAGAGGTTTTAAAGTAGATACGGAATAGGAGTTTTTTCTAGCATGAAACATTTAGGTTTCATGTAGGAAATTTGTGATTATATTTACCATGGAGAGATTACTTATCATACAGTCTAATTTCTCACCATTAAGCATTGCCCCCATCTAATGAATGATTTTCAGTTTTTATGCTGTAGCATTGTTTGGACAATATTTTAAAACGTTATTATAGCCAGCAATTTTTTATGACAATAAACAGTATTTATTTCACAAACTGTTGATGTGAGTAAAGCTGGAACATATTAAGAAATGTGGTTTTGGCAATTGCTATAAAAGATACTAAAACTTGTTATTGGTTTATATGTTGAGCTAATAATTCCCCGAAAAAATTCCATTAATGGCAAAAATCAAATTTTGCATCTGGTACTCCAAATTAACTTATTTTTGATCCAGAAACCCAGTTTAAAGTGGAATTTTCATTGTGCACTTGATGCAGTAATTATGTTTATTGAAGAATGGCTTGTGCTCTTCATGACCATAATAATTATCTAAACTTACCTTATAGAAATAATATTAAATATTTATCATGAAATTTTAAAGCATTTCATGGATATGAAAGTTTTATTCACATATTCAAAGTTTCAAAGTAGTATAGCGTTGGGACTAGGCTTGTCAGATTTTCAGACATTAAAAGTGGGACATTACTTCCAGAAATGGAAAACAGGACATTGTGACTCGGGAGGAACAACAATTTTATTATTTTGTAAATCAAGCTAAAAGGAATTATCATACTGCATTTTAGTTATCCCAATAACAATATAGGCATAATAGTTGATTCATTAAACTTATTTATTGATAAACGTGTGTCAAAGTTTGCGAAGTAGATTTTGCTAACAAAAGTGTTAGAGAGAATTTAGTACATATTGAATTTTTGATTCTGGACTTATATTCTTGATGGACTTGCCTTATAAAGGTATATAATTTAAAATACAGAAAAACAAATTCATCGATAAGGAAATCATCACAAAAATGGAACTTAAGTCCAACTCGAGCTATTGGTCCATAATAATAATTATTTTTATAACATTTTTTATATTTAGTTTTATTTAGTAACGTTTTCCCCTCTGCAGTATCTAGATATTTTTGAAAATCGAAGCATGTAAAATCAAAATTGTGCTCAATCATTAGCTTAAATCCTGGCCATCCCGCACAAGAATCGTCTCATGTGGTCTCCCAGCTACGTCCGAAATTCAGATTTAAAATGCAGGAGTGTTGGGATCCTTTTGAGGGTGACCCTGAAGAACAGAGCGTCTGTTTAATCTGTTGGGAAATTCTCGTCCGTGCGCCCACAATTTTCATTCCGAGTATGCTGCAACCTCCTCAAATTTGGGATTTTGTTACCCAAATTGGGATTGTTCTGCCCAAATCGGGATGGTTGGCAACCCTAATTGGGACTGGTTTAGATGGCTTGGAAAAGTGTAAACCAGACCTGTGGTTCTTTTCATAATTTTTGTGACTCTCAGGTCTTCCTATCTGGCCATATAATGTGGCTCGTTTGATTTAAACTTAAAAATAATCAAAATCCAAAATTGTATATTTAAAAAGCA
The DNA here is from genome assembly GCA_028673005.1 of Tanypteryx hageni. Lineage (NCBI taxonomy): Eukaryota > Metazoa > Arthropoda > Insecta > Odonata > Petaluridae > Tanypteryx > Tanypteryx hageni. Next base: position 239,696,758 of record CM054112.1, on the reverse strand, counting down.
ACCAAAATGAAGAAAAATCAACAACAATAGTAATGACAAAGAATAAACGAAAAAACAATCCAAATGTTGGGAGAGTGGCAGAATGATTAAATACATTGTATTGCAGTTACTAAAAACACCTTCCAATGCTCCCATCTCTCCTTAATCTCTTATACACAAGCATAATCCCCTCCACTTCATTTGCCTTCTTTCCAACAATTTGGAGAAATGTCTCTATGAGAAAAACTTAACGAAATTTTCACAAGCCCATTTTTCATCGATGTGAGTTCCATTCCTAAAAAATATCCATTAGAATTAATTGATTGCAATGCAATAATGAGTTGCAGAACTTTTTTCAGTAATGGAAGATAAAATCGAGTTTTATAACAAATTCATAACAGCTAAAGAATATATAATATATATATATATTGATATATTTGAGAAAAGACGCTTTAAAAATTGTGTCATTTCAGAAGTACATATTGATGTGAAACTTTTTTATGTTAAAATTTGCATAAAACAAAACCAGTTTTGATAACTGATGCAAATTTGGAAAATTGATTAAGAATCGTCCCATCCGAAATTTGTCCCAGTTTGGAATATCATAGCAGAAGTATATAAAACCAAATTTCTCATTAGCAAATCTATATACATATTTCTTTTTTAAGAATTTTTTTCTGAGACTCCATGAAAAATATATTTCTTCAAGTGGCCTTTCACTTGGTTCGGGTTGTCTGACCCTGGTATAAACTGACAGCAATTCCATTGATAAAATATGGGACAAAATAACTATACAATTTACACTGTTTAAATGGAAATTGTACAAATATTTACATTGAATTGTCAAATGCATGACCCTCACTCAGGCCCAGACATAGAGACCCAGGGCCCCTAGGCAGTTAACAGAGTTTTGGTAATTTAGCAAAAAACAAACTTTACTTTTATTTTTTATTTATTTAACGTACTTTGACTTTAGAAAATAGACAAGCAGACTTAGAAATGAAATAGACAAGTACCAACTATACTTTTTTACACATTATAATTTTTACATTTACATATAATTACAAGATTACATTGCCATGCGACGAACTTTCTTCTCTGCAAAGGATTGGATGACCTCACTATAGTCCACAGACTGCGTTATTGCTGACTCTATGTACAGCACAGAGAGTGAATTAAGCCTGTTCTCTTCTGTGGTAGATCTTAAATAATTCTTAACTCTCTTTAGCGCTTAAAACGACCGTTTTGCCGAATAGTTTGACCCTGGTGTACACAACAGCATCCGGAGCGCTATTCCCACGTTCGGATAAATGTCCAAAAAGCCTTTTTCCAGGATGTACTTGTATAGCTCCAGTGACGATAACCCTTTTCCCCCTGTAGCCTCAGCGGACAACAAATGAGCTCGCAGGTGCAGACACTCGTTTTCCAAAGTACCGTCCAAATCCTCCTTATAGAAGGCTTCCAGGTTCCGTACTCCGTTACGGACGTCTTGAGATTCCAAACTATGTAGCTTAGTGAGAAAGTCAAACTTTTTACTTAACTTCTCGTAAGCAGAGCCACGTCTCTGTAGTTCTGCAATCAACCTGTCGATAATGACGTTGAAGACAGTAACTCTGAATCTGTCCCTGCCGGAGAGTTCGACCTCGTTTTCCTTTACTTCGTCAAACTGGACCTTTCGCTTACCTTTCCTCTTCATATCAAAAAAATTAACTATGGTCAATTATTTTCTATTTCGTTCGGAAAAATTGACATATTATTTTCCGTGTCCTGTGTCCTCAATGTGTACCATTTTGGCCCCTGGTCGAGGCCCCCGCCGAGGTTGGGGCCCTAGGCAGCTGCCTAGTTTGCCTAGGCAGAAGTTCGCCGCTGCCCTCACTACACCTTTGCAAATTCAATTTGGCCCATTTATTCTAAAGGGTTGGGGATCACTGCCCTATGGGAATCAAGAAAGATCTATCGTATCCCTTTGACCACTCTACCTCTTCATTCATTTTAGGAAACAATTTATAAAAAAACTTTTCCTAATTCTTTTCACATTTCCACTGGAAGGTAATCAACTCCTGCAGCATAGGTAGACTTCATAGACCATGAGACCCTTTTCAGTCAACGCTGTTACGGTCTACGTCAGTGGTGCTCAAAACATTCTTCTATCGCTCGGCTTTTTTTCCAATGACAGAATGTCGAAGCACTACTTAATTCTCATCATGCAATAAACATTTTAAATACGGTAATACCCCGATTTACGCGAAGGATGCGTTACTGTAAAAGGCGCGCATATCAAATTTAGCGTATATCGGTGTCTAAAACATGTATAGGGATAGATATTTTTGTCGCGTAATTTTAAACTTAAGGTACCTTGTCCCGAAGTTAACGCGATGTTTTTTTCCAAAAAATGAAATTTTAAAAGTAGCCCCCGCGTTATATTCGAGTAATAGTGATTTTAAAAGATCGTAAAATCGTGTTTCGAAACATCGCCGTAAATTCCTCACGTCTGTTTACGAGATACAAGATACTTGTTACATTGTAGACACATTAGGCGTACGCTACATTGTACTTGAAAAGCATCCGAGGCGAGAATAGATCTAGTTCAATCGGCGGCTGAACCCCTCGATAGTCATTTTATTGAAGCTATAAGTGCGTCGGCATTTTCTTTGTAACTACCTTAGCGAGTTTGTACCCATCCGTTCTTTTAACAATGGGTGACAAAAAGGGTGTGGATCGTGTTGAGGAAAAAAGGTTCTTCCAAATCCCAGGTTAACAGAGGAATCCGACGAAGTTATCACATGAATTTTAAAATAGTCGTAGCTAAATCGGTGTTGTTAAAATCCACTGGAAATGAGAAATCAAGGATAACTGTTATGCTTTCAGTCACGGCCGACGGGCGAAAACTGACTCCCTACGTGATTTGAAATCGTAAAAGGATGCCAAAGGAAAAATCACCGTCTGATGTAATCTTTCACGCGCATAAAAAGGGGTGGATGAACGAGGAACTTTTGTTAGATTGGCTGAAGGTTGTTTGGGGTCGCGTTTTATTCGAGGTTTAGTTTTTTCTTGAAGAACTTTCCAAAAATCTTAGGGTCGCGTTATATTCGGGACAATACGGTATATTACCAGTTTAATAGAATTAAATAAACAACTGCATATTTTTGAAGCCATATTGTAAATATTTCTCTTTTAATTCACTATAATTATATAAAAATATGGGAGGGAAGGAATATCACGCGTGGCAGAGAAACGCTGCACCATGGAAGAAGGAGAATCTATTCTTCCATGGCTGCACGTGAACGGCAGTTAAGTATATGTAAACAAATGCGTTTATTGGCTGAAAGCTCTCTCGATTGCTGATTGCTGCTGATTAGGTGGAGAAGTTGGAGCTACTTTTGATTTTTTTGTTACAATTTTTACTTTAATGTTGTTTGATAAAAATCCGGGTACATCGGGATCGCGCATATCGAGGCATTGCTGTGCAGTAATTTCTCCCTAACTGTGGTTTTGAGTATCCGTGGTGGAAAATTGTACTTGGTTTTGCCAACCGCGCTATCCAGTTTTGAGAATCCGCGTTATCCAATCTTCAGTATACAGGGTGGGCCTTGAGTTTCCGCGGTTCTCCGCGCGGCCCTGCCTAGTCTGGTAGTTTTGCTAATATTAAAATTTGTTATTGAAAAGGCTACGTACTAACCAGTCTGTATTATAAGGAGGGACATAGGCAAGAGGATTTTTAGATCTCGAGGAGAGAGACCAAGAGTTTGTCGAGATTTGGAGGTTTGAAGAATTAATTACCTATAGCATACATATTTTTAAACTTGATGTGTATATTATAGGACTATATAAAAGTAAATATTTGCATGCGCCACAATTGGCTGAGCACTCCCTGGTGCACGTCTTCCTCTCTCGTTAGATTCTGGCCGCAGATCTTTAATTTAATTCATTAATATAAGTACGCTTCACACCCTCTGGCTCGATTAAAAGTTTACCATTTTGTCTTTAATTGTAGCTAACATTTTCCATGTTGGTTACTGTTAATTCCGTTACTTTCCCCGCAACTTTTTGTTTTTCTCCTGATCTCATAATCTAATTCTCGAAAATCTTCCTTCCATATTTTATATTAACCCGGTTCCATTTTCTCTTCTCTTGTATTTTTTCAATTACATCACACTATAACGCATGGTTTCTTTGTTTTCTTGGAGGTTATCTTTCCTACATTTATCTTCTTTAATTTCTTGTACGCTTCAAAATCCCATCTTGGAACTCGATTACCCTTAACAATTTGAAAACGTTCAGAATAGGTTTTAAGACCACTATCGACGGGCCCCAAAGCTTTGCTCGCCATGAAATTGGCTCCCCTAGTGAGAAAATTACACCGAGTAGTTTAAAGTCTTGAAAGTGCCCATGCCCACTACAGCGCTCCAATCCTTCATCACTACCATGTTCTTATAGTTTGTTCTTCTCTCATTCCTTCTTTTAGTTGATAGTAGAATTCACCCCCTTCCTGTAGTGGTTGGGACGCTGGCTGCTTTTTGTCTGCTGCTCGAAAAGGCAGCGGGCATGAATCCTGCGCAAGTAGGATTTTTTCCGAAGTCGCCCGGCCCCCTGTTTGTGTTGTTTGAGAAGACCGCGCAAATTCAGTGTCCCATCCTTCAGAAGGGACGTTAAGCCGTTGGCCCCCTTGGTGCTCTTCGTTAAGAGTAGGCTAATGCCGGCACCGGGTTTCCCTCCTCCCTTGTGATTGTATTCGGTGTGGAGGGAGTTATGGCTATAATAATCCAAGAGGTTGATTAGCCAAAAATACACACACACTCACCCACTTCCTCTTCGCTATGATCTCTCGTTGGCATACATAGGTACTTCAATAATTATATTTACAAAAATAATTTATTTTACACAAACAGATTTCTAAAATTACGTGTTATAATAGTTTTAATGACAACCATACACGGGCATGCCCTCGGTAGCATTCGAACCCAACGACCCTTGCATCGGAAGCCAGACACGCTTACCGCTCTTCTACCAAGGCCGGTTGCTTCTGCCTTAACCTCCATTAGCATCAAATGGCGATTTACCAGCTTCGTGTTGATAACTTTTCCCCGCTTTCTTATCTTAAAATAATGCGAGATCCCTCTGGTTCTCAGTTCTTCCACTATATATTACTCTAAAATCCTCTCTCCAAAATACCATTTTCCCCTCCTAACTTCGCACAAACCCAAGGTAATTATTTTACCTCTCTTCATTTTTAATTTTACATAGCCTGGATTACCTTTCTTAAACATCACCTAGATGTTCCCTGTTCACATTCTAATTTTAGACGTATTCTTCATATCGATGTTATCGGCTGTGTAAGGATTTATTTATAGTATTTAATAATGTATTTCTTATTTTCAGAATACGGAAATATTATGTATGCTTCATTGTCATCAGGGCCGGCCAAAGGGGAGGTGGGGCGGATGCGAGATATCCGGATCCCCGAATATTTGAGGCCCCCAAAATTTGGAGATCTCAATTATTAAAGTCTCGAGCGTAAGTTTTGCATAAACGTTTACTAAAACACCACTTGCTAAAATGATTTCCAATAAAAACACTCCGAAAAAGTTATAATTATAAAAATGGGAGCTCCATAAATCGTTCGTTATTATTATTAATATTAATCTCGTAGGGCTCTTATGGATATTCGCATCCGAGTCTCCTTCTGTGCTTGGCTTATTCTGGCATTGTAGTGTGTCATTGCTGAGAAGTTTTCCATCAAAATATAACATGTATATATCTTGGTGAAATTATATAATTATTAAAAATATTCAGTGAAATTTCTATGGAATTTTTGGAAAATAAGTGAGGGGTGATATTAGAGTTCTGTCTACAGAAAATAGTCTTTCCTGTCCCATGGAATTACGCAAGTACGTTTTCATTCTTAACGTTGAAAATGTTCTCTCTGCTGTGCTAGTTGATACCGGCAGAGTTGCAAATATTTTTAATAAATAATGAATGTTTGGATATATATTTTGATTGCATTGCATTAATGCTTCTAATGCATTTGTAGGGGATATCCTGTTTTCGTACTGTTTTTGCCAAAGCTTTAGCTCACTCTCTAAGACTGAATCGTATACATCCACGGAATAAAATTTTGCCCAAGTTGATAGGCTACCTACATCTGATGTAAAACTGCATCCTTTTGGAAGGAGGCACATGAAGGATTTTAAAATACTTGTATGAGCCAAGAATCTTGTCTCTAATTGTGTCACAAGACAATCCAAAAATGGAATAAACATAGATCACCTGTAATAAACTTCCGCTGATTCAGTAGGAATATTATTTCTATTTTTTTGATAATTCGATATCCTTGATATTGTAACTTCAACCCCAAAATCTCCTACTTTTTCTGTTGCCTCTTTGAAAATATTTGCATAGTTTGTATCAGCGTTTTCTCAGATACATTTTAGAGCAGATGTTACATCTTCAACGAAATGTATTACGGAAATTAAGTCAACGTTTTCACTTTGTAATACTCTACTTAATGGCAGTGTATAACTACAGTTTTTGTATACTATACAAAGACAAAAAATTTTTCTTGGAATATTGCATTCTGAAGAATCTGTGCTGTAGATGAAGTGTCTTTGTAATTCCAGTCACTTATTTCTTCGAGCGCTAAGTAAATTGCATCTAAAAGTTCCACCATTACCATGACAGAATCATGACGCTCTATCCATCTAGTTGGGCAAATCTGCTTCAATCGTAGATGCCTACAATTGGGAATACACTCTCTAATTTTTTTTATAATATATTTAATCGCTTTGGAGTGTTAAAAAAAGTGTATGATTTTTCAATAATTCCTAAGCAATTCCTTATATCTTGATTATTTGCTAAATTTAAACAATGCAAGGTGCAATGTACATATAATGCTTGTAGGAGCTGTTGTTGTATATGTGCCTGAACACCTTCAAATTTGCCACTCATGGAAGCACCACCATCATACACCTGACCTCGAAGGTAGGAAATATCAATACCAAATATTAGTAAACTATCTATAATGGCAGAAGCCAAACCTATTCCACTAGTGTTGATAACTGGAACAAACTGTAAAAATTTCTCGTTAACTCTAATTTCCTTATCTACGTATCTGACGCATAATGCCAATTGCTCAATTGTTGAAATGTCTGTTGTTTCATCTGCTAAAATAGCAAAACATTTTGCATCATTTACTTGTTTAACAAGTCTTTTCAGAATCGAATCATTACAAATTTATATTATTTGGTTCTGGATGTTGGCGCTTAAATAGGTACTGTTTCGTCCACATTGTTTAAAGTGATTTTTTAAATCGGTGTCACCAGCTTCTAGCCTTGCTTTAAGGATTGCACGGAAATTACCTTCATTTTTCTCAGGCTTTTTATCAATGTTAAACTCTCCAGAATCCACATGACCTCATAGTGCAATACCTTGCTGTCCACATAACATTATAGTCATGATTATGGGTTCCAAGCATTTCCGATTCTCAATAACTTGTTTCATTCTCATCGTATCGAGCTCTTTGTCGATAGGCATTCTTTTGTCTGTCATTATGTATCGTAGGTATTCGTAAGAACATAATGAATTTGAATGATATAAGGCTTTTTCATGAGCTTCAAATGTTTCAACTGCATGTTTCCAATTATTGTACCCACTTGATGTGAGTTGACCTGAAGGTTGAGATTTACTTTTACCAATTTCTTTTGGTGCGAATAAGCAACAATATTTACAAAAACATACATCTAGTCTCGAATAAGCAAGCCACTCATATCTGTGCAACCATTGCAATTGAAATTTTCTTTTCTTTCCATTTTTTTCAGTCATATATGGAAATGGAAAAAGATCATCTGGTTTCCACAAATTCTGTATAAAATCCACTTTTTCTTCATTTATAAGTAAGCTCCTTTAAACTGCGATATCTGATTTACTTAATGTTCCAGTAGTGTTATTCAATGCAGTCTGCAAGTTTTCACCTGTCTCGGGTGATTTTGATAGGACTATCCCGTTTTCCAATTTTGGTGTTTTGGTCAAATACTTGAATATCGTTCCTATTCCCAACTTTCTTTTATCATCCATTACCCCTGTAAATATATTTTGAATAAATTATTTCTTATAATTGTAATACTTAGCATGAGAAAAATTAATGCTATTGACTTAAAACTTTTAATTTTACAATTTTAAGTGAACTTTGACCTCATAAATGTAGTGGCCAAATGAGACTAACACTTTTTTCAATGAATAAGAGCAGCTATTCCATGGAAACGTGACACCTGGACACAGCTTACTGAAAATATGCACAAATTTTAACCTTTGAAATATATAATAGTTATATTTTCAAATAAAAATTTACAGTATTTATTTTTCAACAGTAATATGGCATAACATATTCCTATATAGAAAGATTTTTCCAATCTTTGAATCCAGAATTTGAAAATTTGTTTTACTATCCCTGTTTGGACCTTTATCAATTACAAAGACAGGCTGATTATCAATCAGAGGTATTGGCCACAGACCAATATCACTACAGTTAATTCCACATGATTCTGACTTTTCAAACCGAGTTTCTGTTAAGGATATACATAGATGAAACTGATGTGAGTACTCGTGATTCTACTAACGGTGTTGTTTCAATGTGTTCTTCTAATAAATGAAATTACGATAACATTTTATTAAAGTTTTTATAAGTTTAATTCAAATTACTTGATCAAAATCATTCAGTTACATTACGGAAGGGCTTTCAGTCTCCTAAAGGACATTATTATTAACAACGAAAATTGAACAAAATTCTGCATCATAAAATAATTAGCTTTACTTACCAAATACTGCTAATTGGGTACTGTAGAAAGTGGCCGTTTTGGGAAAGTATCCGGGAATAAGAATTTGTCGGCAACCAAGAACTTCCGAAGCTGTTCCCTACGTCTGTAGAGAAACACTCGTGATCAACGTAAAATGTTGAGATCAAACCATGAAAATTAATAATTTCAGAAGAATATCTTTATCACCTTTGTGTATTTTCAAACAAATTATCCAGTGTTCAGTGTAAATGAAACATACGAACTTGAACTATTGATGTTGTTTCAAAGAGAAACCAAATGAGACATCCTCTGAAATACTTTCCCTCTTTCAAAAAGGACTTGGAAACATTCCTACATCTGGAAACTATTAAAGGGGTTGTTTCCTTTGACCCATTCATGCGGAGAAAAGAGAAAGACCATAGTAAGAAACCTGAGACCCTCTCCCTCCTACGGTCACCGTTCGGTCAGAATATGGGAAGGGGTAGTAAGATAAGATTGAAGGAATGTGTGAGAAAAGAAATGCTTTTGGAATTTTGTGGAGAGAAAGTGAGGCAGAATTAATGATAATTCCATTCACTCGATCACAGTTATTTTCAAGTCTTTGTGCCGTGATTATCTAGCACAGGTATGTAAGCAGTAGGAGCGGCCTCTGTAACTGGTGGATCCCTTGGAATTGGCAGCCATAGGCAGCTGCCTAGCTGGCCTAGGTAAAGTCCAGCCCTGCCAGTAACTAACAAGAAATAGAAGTATTGGAAAAACAATGTTATTACATATTTTGAATTAAATGTCAATGTGAACATTGGGAACCTTCAGATTTTGTGGGATATAAGTTATTTTAACAGCAATATTTGTCACAAAAATTCTTAAAACATCGTGTAAATGTTCGTCAGCAAATTAGATTTTGCGAATGTCTTTCGTAAGAACTTTTTCACGAAAATGTAATTGCATCCAAATATCGTAATCATTTGTGAGACAAATCAGCTAATTTTTGGAAAGTATTGTGGCTTATAGAATCAAATAAAATTCCAGTAAATCATTTGCTTCATATGAATTTTTATTGTTGCCTTTTTAATTTCTCTCAATATATGTAAATTTCAAATGCAATGTTTAAGCCACCAATACAGTTTATAAGCCAGATATCTCCTTTTGTGAATTGAAGTCGAGTTAATACCAAGTTTTATGCCATAATTTACAAGTTATTCTTTGCTCGTGCTCACATAGTGTAAACACATCTTTAAAAGCCGATCTGTTGATCGATTCGACGTGTATTAAAAAATCTATGGCAGGAAAACAAACTTCCATTATTTAGGCGTACGTTGTTTCATGTCTCAAACTCCTATGATGATTCTGTGATTTTAATATGCAAATAATTAATGTTCTACATTCAAATTTATTCCTTCTCGCATATAATGCAACGAATGTTGTTTCAATTGGTTGCCTAAATCTTCTTTCAAAACGTGAATTGTCCACTGGTGGTGTGATTCTGAAGAGAAACTGTATCCTAGCTGACCGAGCACACAACAGCAGCATAAATTACAATAAAATTATACAGAGCTGGCTAGGAAAATCGAGGGGCCCAGTGCAAAGTGTGCGTCAGTTTTTAATGGTACATTTTAATAAATAAAGTAACAACTCTCACTACAATGTTTGAAAATTTTCCGATTTTTTGTATGTATTTTTTTAAGCACCAAATATTTTGCATAGAGCGAGGGGTCCGGTGCAGTTGCACCATTGACACCACCATCAAGCCGACCCATATATATTATAGATAAATAATAGACGCCCATCATTTTTGTGTGAATGTAGGAATGGCAGGGCTCATATAAATACCGGGATGGTTTCAAGCTCTTTAAAAGGAAGTTGGATGGCACCTCACTTCAAGCACTGTTATCTATAAAATACCATTAAAAGCTGGACCAGCTGCATATAAACATTGTGGAAGTATTTATTTTAACTTTATATACCGTGGATCAAATTTGTAAGGTGATAATAAATTTTCACAGTAATATCATGAAATAAAACATCCATTGACATATTTACCATTTTTTCAATTCCAAGTAAATAATTTTAAAATAAATTTATTCTTAGAAGTAAAAGACATTATGAATGACACAACTGAAAAAATATAAGCATTACTTTTCTAATTCAGTTGCAGTCATTAAAGTTGATTTAAAATTTACTTGATAGTTATTATGATAGATAATCTTGGAGTTGGATTAGTTGCTGTTACTGCACCTGTTTCCCTCAAGGCATTTCTGGGATTGACTATGACTAGAAGTGACCTTATTTCATGAAGTACTTCCAACTGTTGGAATTTCATGTAAGTTGGTAGAGGTATTTGAAGCTGTTGTCTTTACCCATAACTTTGCAAAGTTGGGCTGTTGTTGCATCTCTAGCACTTCTTTTCCATATACTTAATGAATTTTGATGTTCTTACTTTTTATAAATTAACTTGAATTAGATTTTGTGAAAACCTGATAGCACTACATTCTAATATACTCTACTCCATTATTTCTTACTCACTAGATACATATGTATCTCTAATAGATAAAAAGATGAACAAATATTGTAGAATTGGGTTAAAAAGGGAAAAATCAGTCACTGGGGTGAAGATGTAAATAAATACAGATTCTCCAGGAAAATATATATAGATAAGGGAATTTTCAATTAAAAGTTAACTAGTGCAAAAACCTGTCAATATGACGAGAAGGAATATATTATTTGTTATTTAAATTAAATTTTTGCACTTATCAATCTTCGAAATCACTTATTTGTATCATTAAAACGTAAAAATTTGATTCCAAATAGAAACAACTAAATCCTTAGGTATTTATTTTCCAAAGAAAACAACAGTCAATAACATAAGGTATATATCAGAACCAACTTGATCATTAAAAATAAAATTTCATACTATTTGTTCTTCCATTCATGTCCCTAATTCGTGCTGTGACCCTCAAATGCAAATTAAACCTTGTGTTGTCTAAATATCGAAGATTTTTATATATTCATGCTTATTTCACATCTTCATCGATTTCGTTCCTTTTTGGAAATGAATGGCAATTAAAGTTCATAAAATGTCATTCATTTCATCATATAAACATTGAAACAATTGCCTAATAGACATGGTGCAACAATTGTTCCTACCAAAGTGACAAAATTAATTTTAATGTATTTATATTTGAACAACTTTATATGTATTTGTTATAATAAAAACAATTCGATTAATATGGTAGTTTGGTTCCACAAAAACACTGTGTAATTCAAAATCATGTTAATCAAGTCTTTGGATTTAAACAAAATAGGGGGTTTGGTTTCCAAAATATTTTTTTTTGGAAAAGAAAAATTTTTGCTTTTTTTATGTAAATATATTTTTTAAGTTGCAATAACTTTTATTTTGACATTTCTCTTTAGTTCAAAGATTTACATATTATTTTCATTGACAGCATTTCAAAAATGCATAAATTAAGCTCAAACAAAAATAAATTCTACAAATTTTTAAAAATTGAAACATTTGATTAAAAAATTTAATCATGAAAATATATGTTTGTTTTTTAATGTTATTCTTTTCATTTTCATGGCTGAAGAAAAAATAAAATTTTATTTGATAGCCAAGTTAAATTTTGCAATGTTCTAGCAAAGAAACCAAGTTTCTTTTTTTTACTACCATGAAATTGAAAGAAATGCGTTTAGCAGACTTTGACTCAATTACTTTCACTGTCACTCTCATAACTCATCACTTTCAACCTCAAGAAGTCTCAATCATCCCAAGAATTTTTATCAAACTGACTGACCAGAGGCAAATGAAAGTAAAGACTAGAAAATGATTCTCCCTCATCAACCACAAGGCATTCTGGTTTGGTAAAATCTCTATGTGAAAAGTAGATTTCATTGGTCGAAAAGAAGATGAAAATATTCTTTATTTACATGCAAGAGACAAAGGAATCCTCCCTCTAGTGTTTTGATGATTTAGTCCTAACTTTCAAGTTTCGACTCAAGAGACCCAACGATAACCATGAGAAAGTGAGTGAAGTTCCATTAGGAAACTCATAAACACTCGTGATAGTTTGGGAATTATATTTATAAAATTCACATTTGTTCTGAAAGCCGAAGTTTCTTTGGACTGGAGATGGATGGTAGAGATTGAATATCCACTCTCAACATGTCTAACCTGACATTAGTCTCCCTTGTCATCACCTGTTTAGTTTCCTATCAGAATCATTTACATATATAAAAAATATGAAACTTATTTTTAAATTAGAGAATCTTAATTATTTTTTAATTTTCTTTTTTACAGAAAGTTAATACATGAATTAAATTTAACAGATAAGGTGAATGTGGAGCAAGTTAAAAAGAAGTGGCAGAATTTATTGACCAGATAGAAGGCATGTGATTTCAAGTATGTCTTGATACAATTATGAATACTATTTATGAAATTGCTTGTGAAAATGTTCCATATTATTACAAACAGGAATTGAAGAGGCCCAAAACTGGCCAAGGTTGGGAAGATGGAGATGATACCCCAATTTCATGGTCTTTTTTCAAGGTGCTAGATGAGCACCTGGGCCCAAGACCCATCATACATCCTCCTCTCCTTATATCCTCTGACTCTCCTACACCATCTCAGTCTGTTTTCCAGCCACCTGCCCAACTCGATCATCTTCCCAATCCTTTGACTCCACTGTTATCCCTTCATCCTTTTTACCTTCTTTTGGGGCATCATCTCCACTTCATATTCTGGCAGCCACACCAACTTCCAGAAAGAGTGGAGGAGATGTTGGAGGAGCTTGTTGGCCAAGGGAGGGCTCATCTTGAACTATTAAATAGACTTGTGAATCACATTGAAAAAAATAAACCTATTAAAAAATAAATACTTTGTTAATTATAAATTCTTATGGCATGGCATTCCCTTATTGAATAAAATAACTTCCTATTCAAATAATCTTTTTGGACGGCTTTGGGGCACAAGACACGAATGTGGCAACCATCAATGCATCCAGCAACATGACTGAATGCAGCATTGCCAGCAAGTTCAGCAAATTTAATTCCATTTTCTTGTAAGTCAATGGCATCAGGATGGCAAATAATAGTTGGCAGAACCAAAATTATTCTGTCAAGTACCCTGTGAATGACATCGCACACTGTCGATTTCGATATTCCGAATGCCAGGGACACCACTCTATAGGATACAGCAGATCTTAGCCAGGATAGAAATAACATTATTTCTATTTCTGTACTCCATGCAGTATAATCCTCAGGGTATAATATTTGGCACAGTTCAGCAAAACTATTTCTCGTTATTCTGAAACGATAACATTAGTCGTAAAATCCTTATAGACAATAAAATCCAATTTTCTTACCGAAAATGCTTTCTAAAATTCAGATGTGGACATCTAACGAACTGCAGCAGAAAAGTTTTTAGTCGGCTGTTGCAATACATGCCTCGAATTTGCTACAGAAAAATATTCAGTAAAATTTAAACGAATTTTTAATATATAAAACAATTTAAACCTTTCAAAGCATACTAATCGGTCACATTTTCATTCGCCAAAATATTAAAAGATTAATAATTAGTACGTGCACTTTTCCTGAATTTTCATTCTATAATTACCCGATTTCTATTTTGACACCTCATTGCCATTACAGCTAAGATTCTAGCAATGTGCATATTCCACCCATTAACTGCAAAGATCACAATCCCCAACTCCTCCATTACGATTGGAATTAAAATTTGAAACTCCTGAACCGTAAATTAACCCAGAGAGCACTCACACGTCAATAAGAAATAAGGAAAATTAAAATTATGCTTACAAGTTTGCAGGACGATGATGGCCTACAGGGACCTGTTGTCGAAAACTAGCCTAAAAAGAAGAAAAGGAACACACACACGCACAATCACTCTGGAAATCTCTGGGAAACTTGCTAGATACGTATTTCGGGAGCTATGATCCTATCTTCAGTAGCTGAAGTCGTATGGATTGTTTGTGTTTGGTCTTGTGTATTTATGTGTTCCGGGTAAAAGTGAAAGGAGGGCAGAGGGGTGGGGGAATTCTTAACGGTTAGCGAGTAGAGGGGTGAGTAAGAGATAGGTCCGCGGTCGTTATTCATAACCGTCTCTTTGAATTTGTTTATGAAAATACTCTCGTAAGCGTCTAGTTTCCAGTCGGTTTGTGTTGATTTTAATGTCCATTACGATGACGATGCGACCACGCTGACAAACTTACTCCAAACCTGATACATTTAAAGGCTCTTCATGTCGCTACTATTGTCAAGAGCGTCCGAATCTGAAGTCCATAGCCTGATCTCTAAGCAGACTATGTTCGATGTCATCATGACGTCACGTTCTAGCATGCTTCCCAGTGGCGGATCCAAGGGAGGGGCGATGGGGGCGATCGCCCTCCCCTTGGAGGACCCCATTGCCCTCCTCTAGGTGCATTCTTAAATTCATTCCACGCAACATCCATTGTTTCTACACCGAAGGTTAAGCCTGTTTTATGACAAGGGAAAGAATGATTCTGATGGGGGTAGGGATTTTCAAAATGTATGGTTGTCGGCAGAGGAGGAATCAAGAGGAGGAGGGGTAATTGGGGCGATCGCCCCCTCCTTGGGAAGGTTCTGGATCTGCTCCTGATGCGTCCGGCTAAGCATGCTATCTTGAAGTGCACATTTCGGATGTGGCTATTATCTCTTCAATCCATTTTACAGTAGTTCTTTTTTATGTAGGTTCTCACCATCTAAAAACCACACAATCGCAGAGATAATTTAGGGCCCACTAGACACTTTCATAATTGTTTTTAAAAATAAGTTTAAAAGCGCTTTCTCATAAAAATCCTTTAAATTTAAATTTACTGCCGCTGATTTATACAGCTGCTTATTTTACCTACTCTATTTCATGTGAATGTTATTTTTCACATTGATCGAAATTGCCCCAATGTTTTGATTGGAATTACCCCGATTTTGGTGATTTTATTTTGTTGGCAGAATTGCTGGTGAGTCTGGTATGTGGTGCCAACCGTAGCATGAAATATGAACTAGAAGCTTGCCGCCACAAGTGTAGCATAACACAAGGTTGAAATACTTAATAATTTAACTGATAGGCCTTATATTAGATTGCCAAATAG